>PVLD010004745.1:0-121244 GCA_004027595.1 Dinomys branickii | reverse complement strand
TGTGGAGAAATAGGGACTCTATTACACTGCTGGTGGGAATGCAGACTGGTGCAACCACTGTGGAGAGCCGTTTGGAGATTTCTCAGCAAACTAGGTCTAGAGGTTCCATTTAAACCAGCTATTCCTCTTCTGGGTATTTTCCCAGAAGATCTGAAAACATCATATCACTCTGATATATGTGCACCCATGTTTATAGCAGTGAAATTTGTAATACCTAAAATGTGGAAGCAACCCAAGTGTCCATCCACAGAAGATTGGATTAAAAAGTTGTGGCATTTTTATATAATGGAATATTATTCAGCTATAAAGAAAGACAGTTTTGGGGACTTTGTAGGCAAATGGTCAAAACTGGGGTCCATACTCATAATTGAAATAAATCAGCGGTACATGTGCAGGCAACGTATTGTATCACTGGTTTAAGAACCTCAGCGTGGGAATATAAACTAAGAGACATGAAGGAAATCTGTTCAAAAACAAAGAACAGTTGGGACGAGGGAAAGGAGAAAAGAAAGAGACAAAAATGTATGTATGTATATATGAATATACATATGTGCAGGAGGGCTAACCTGGTTCTACTATTGTATTATATCACTTAATGCTAAGGAATAATTGATGACGGGTTATTTGATCAATCTTGTATGTCTGTATGTGTTATCCTGAACACACACTTCGAAGATATCAATATGCAAAGCAGCAACTATTGGTGGTTTTTTTTTTTCTTTAGTTTTCTGTTTTTTGTGTTTTTCTGTTGTTGAGAGGATTAATTGTCTGACCAATTTTGCATGTCTGTATCTGGGTTCATATATATACACTTCGAAGATATCAATATGTAAAGCAAAAACCACTGTTGAGTCCATGTCACCTTGTCTGTAAATCAGTTTTGATTGTACTATTTTTTATGGTAATTTTTGTCTGTTAATATGTTTTTGTGCTTTTATTTTTTAAAAAATAAAATTATGGTAGTGTAAACAATGAAGTAATGGACAAGGAGCTCATTGCTAAAGACAGATGAATGGAAAGCTCAGGTCCTGATCTATAATTGAATTCTTAGGATCATGAAACATGTTTGGGAATATGCTACCTGCACTGCAAAAATGTAAAATTCTCCCTCTTATATAATGAAATACCCTTTCCTCTGTAGGATGGAATTTCTTTTGATTATGCATAAGTGTTGTCTCTTGCCAACCCCAAATGCGATAAGTCTGGGGACCTGAAAGCACAGAGCCAGAACTGAGTCAGGTTCCTTCTGAAAAGCTTTCTGCTTGAGAATCTGAATCCTAACCCAAGGTAAGATGCATTGTGGAAAAGCAATATAGCCAGTAGTGCTATTCTGAGACGCAGTGAGAAAATGAAATATCAATTCCCATCTCACCTTTTCTGCTTATCCCTCTTTATTTCCTGCCTCCTTCAAAACTCCTACAGCTTTGCCCTCCCAAGTTTGTCAGCAATTTTCTCATATTAGAAAAAATACCTGGCAGTATGCTTTGAAATAACCATGGCCATACTCTCAAGTAGAATGTAATTTTTTGTAATAATAAAATAAAATTGTCCTGGTGAAGGTATGGCAGGTATCACCAGCAGAAATCTGAGGCTTAACAGGGAAAATGAAGCATCTGCCTCCTCCACAGAATCTTCACATGTTAAGCTAAGTTACTGAAGTATTGATTCCTCAGTGAGACCCCTGCTGTCCCAGGCATGGTCTACAACAGAACTGTGGGAGGTCCTTGCTGCTATCATGCAAGAGCAAGGTGCAATGAACGCGATCAAGCTCTAGGCTTGGATGTGTCCAGCATAATTTTACAATGAATCACACAGTGCTGGTAGGATGCATCAGTGAAATGCATAGAACTTCCTGTCAACCTCAGTCCCTCTATGCTAGAATTTCCCTCGGAGGCCTTCCTACATCTCCGTCTTTAGCCTGTTATTTGATGCATCTCACAGATTTCCTCCTAGTGATCGAAGTATATCAGAATAACTGTTTTCAAGTCAAGTGGATGGGTAATAATGGCTTACTAAAACCACATCTACATAATAATTTCAAGGCCAATATAAGAAAAAAGAAAATAATGTATTAGCTGTGTTTTATGATGACTTATTTTACAATGGAGGCAGGTGCATACCACACCATATAGTCAGATAGTTATTTCATTTGTGCTTAAAGCTGGGCCAAGTTTCATACGCGCAAATAATTGAAGTATACTGTTCAAAGTCACTTTGTATGTTTACAGCTCCAAAAAAAATCCCCCTTTTTTTTGCCTGATGGATAAGAAATAGCCTGCTACATTTTTCTTAACTAAGGGTCTCACACATTGGCAATTTTGTCAACCTGGATGTAAACACCACTGCCACGTCCGAATCATAATAAATTTTGTTTACTGTAGTTAGATATAGGGTTTGCTTTCATTTTAGTTAAAACAGCTGAAGATTTATCCCTCTGTCAGAGCTGCTGGAAAATTGACAGTCTTGTGCAAGTTGTAAGCTTTCTGCTTAATCTTCTGGAAACTTTTCCAATTTTCCTTTAATAACACTAGGAGGCCAGTGGTGTGCCACTTACGGATGGAGGGGGAGGAGTTCTTCATCCCTAGTCTCCCTCCTTACTCAGCTGACAGGCTCTGCAGAAATGAAATGCAGTAATGTACATTAGCACTAACTTATAAACCAGGCTGTCACCATCAGGTAAAATTGATCACAAATTACTGATTACTGAATCAAGAAAGTCATCAGTTATATTGTACTTGATTACTTTCTCATAAGAAGAATATATTACTGAATATGGTGAGATTACTCATGCATAAGAACGTAAAAGTGACACCCCAGCAGCCCACACTCAGGAGGGAGGGAGAATTGTGCTGAGGAGGTAGAATCTAAGTTCTACATAAAAATTGTTTTAAACTGGTTATTATATTATAGCCAAGGCTGTAATATGGACTTGCATAATTCTCAACTGATTTCTGGGTTGAAAGCATGTTAATTATGCATTCCTTTTTCTAGGTATCCTGGCCTCTTTCATCAGCTACTCTTCCTGGTATAAAAAGCTCTGATACTCACAATTATAAATTTTGGCCAACATAATTAATGCAAGTCTTAATAGGACAAGTTAAGATGGTTTTCTTTGTTTCATTTTTTGCTGGAGACCCTATTTCTTGGTCTAGTCTCTTTTCTGTTGTACTGTAAAATCCACTGGAAACTTTCTCACTCTGAAGAGCCCTTCTTTCAGTAGAAGACCGTATTGCCAGGCTGGGAGTCATTAGACACATCTTAAGCAACAAGTGAAGGAAATACTAGCATTCACACATCTCTAATCAGCTCACCAGGAATAGGGAGTTTAATCATTCTTTTAGGGTAAAGAGTGCATTTGTCTCTATATAGATAGCTTTATCATTGACAGATGACAGCAGCTGAACAAAATTCCAATTCTGGGGAAAAAAGTGAGCATATAGAAAATAAAGTAAGGTGAATATTTCCTATATTCATTCCAATGTACTATTCAAAGCATTATTTTCCAAGTTGGGAGTTGAAGATAGTCTCCGAGACAAATATCTCTGTAAACAAAATATGATATCAAAGGAAAAATGGAAACATCTTCCTGGATTGTTGATTTAAAATTGATTTGATGTATTTGTAGTCTAAAATTCTTTAGGTCAATCTCTTTTTTTTCAAGTTGAGAATGTTCCTTTTGTGCACTGTGCCATCCAGTCACATCTTCTTTACCAGACTATCAGCCCAGGTGCTTCTGTGTGAATACAGTTTTCTCCACTGAGATATGGTATCATACTAAGGGCACTCACACTGCTCATGATCATAGTACTGCAATTGATATTTAGCTCTTTGGCTTTCCCTGAAGTCACCAACATCTGGAAACTGCACAGAAGGGAGAGTATTGAGAAGCCTATCTTCACTGGTGTAAGCTTTGATTTTTCATAATTGTTAACCAAAATCTTCACAATTTATGTTCACATTTGGTCAGCTTCTCCCAGAAAACATGACTTTATCCGAAGTATCCCTAATTGATGGTCAAATTTCCTTTATCAAACAGAGAGACTCAAATCACAATAGTTCCTAACCAAATGAATTTGTAGCTTACAGATATCTGATAAAATTTTATCCTTAGATTTGTACCATTTTGAATATGGATACCACTATACACAAATTCTAGTTACTGTTCAGTTCCTGAGTGTGGATATATTAGACTGATCAATTTATCTTGTATACCCCAAGTCTAGCATTATATTCTTACAAATAACCATGGCACACTCCATCCTCATTTAGGAACCAATGCCTAGCACAAGTTTAAATTTTATATGTTTAATATTTATGAGATTTTAAGAACACATCTTCCCCCCAAAAGAAAAGAATTTAACTTCAAATCTTTTGTCATATCATGTACAATATAGATTTAAAAGAAATAAATAATAACTGTTAACATGGATGCTTATCTAATTCTTGAAGACTTTCTAGAAGGACAGTCATGGTAGTTTGGAATATTGGGTCATCCCCTCGTAATTTGTTATAGATGTATTCTGGATATGCTCATGAAAAAGTCTTTAGCCCCAACCATTTAATCATCAAAACTAGCTGTTTATAGCAATAGGATATTTAATGCTGTAGGACAGAAAACAAATGTCATGCAGTGCGTTTTTTCCTTTGCCTGAGCTTTAGTCTTCAGTAAGATCTGACAAATATTGGCATTACATGTCACTGAGAAGTAAAAGATCATGCTCTGACCTTCAAGAACCCTCACAATATGTACATTATGTTGATGTGCCCTTTGTGTTTTCTATCTTGGTTTGCTTTGGCAGCCTCTATAATTTCAGGAGGAGCAAGATTGTTTTACCAAGTTTCCAATGGCATCATTTTAGCCAAAGAATTAAATAAAGGTGAAGACTACTTCTTCCAATATTCATTGATTTCCCTCGGACACAGCTGGGAGTCAGGACATGTTAAGAAAGGAATAGGGCACAGGTGACTCAAAGGTTCATTTAGGATCATTTTGAGACCAAAGTGACTTCACCAAAGCAAGTGTAAACGTTTCAAAGTTTGATCTTTTCACAGTCTGATCTTAAATGAAAATCTTTGGCAAAGGATGTATCTGAGGTCAGAATTGTTGCTTCTTCCTTTTGAAATGGCATCCGCTCAGATGTCAAAATGTGTGCCATCCCAAAGTTCCAGTTACATTCTTCTGACCCACAGACTTTCTCCCTCTTCCATCACTATATTTACCTTCTCTTTATTTAAACTCCTAAACGTCCTCAAATCCATATCATATGTTTTGCCATTTTATTACGTGTTTCTTGTTTTTCTCACTGGTAATGCCCTCTCAGATGGAAGCAAGTTAAGATGAATGACCATATCTCCTCCTTCTTGGTACATGATGACACAGGGTGTAACCTTTAAAATGATTTTAATAGGCCTATTGCTTAATTATGATAGATTTAAAATCACATAGGTAACAGATAAAATAGTATTGCGAGGTTCCTACTTTCTTTTATGAAGTCAGAAATATTTCTCTCTGGTATTAATTATGCATTTTGAATTTTTAAACAAATTTTATATTTGCTATCATTTATCATCATCACACTCAAAGATAACAAGACTTACGTTTTGTGTAAATATGAGTATATGTTTACACCAAGAATGCGTGACAGAGTCTAGAACTCAAAGTTCATATTTTTGAATGGGTGCATTGACTTTAAATAACACCAATTTTGCTGAACATTTACAAAAAGTAAAACTTTAGATTCTGCCAGCAAATAGCATTAAAGACAGAGGCACTAAAACACAATTGAAAACAAGAGATGCTGTGGAGTTTGGTAGACCACAGAAGATATTCCTCTTACAAAGTGTCAAAGCAAAGTTTACACACAAATAAAAGTAAAATTGCTGAAAGAAAACTCAGGAGGTGGAAGTAAGATAATCTCAGTCTTGTGCATATGCACTTAGGGAAATGAAAGAGTTGACTTTAAACATCTGTTACATATTAATTCTTATGATTGACCTTTTCTCAAAATGATAATCAATTTGTTATCATAATTCAACCCTATGGCCTATGTCTACCCTATTTGGGTTTTGATATTTTAGGCTCTCCCCAATTCATGACACTTGGCCTTTTGATTTTTCAGCTCTATAATGGTTCAAAAGCAATATGCATTAAATAAATTCTGTACTTCAGATTTTGCATTTAGATCTTTCCTGAGCCAGAAATATGTGGTAGGGGATCCTCTTGTAAGGCTAGGCAGTGGCAGGCAGCTGCAACTCACAGTCAGCCACGTTATTAGAAAGTACACAGCACACCCTAAGTACAGTACTTTTTGCTAAACTGTGATGTCCAGTGAGCTTAATGTTTTCAACTTACAATGAGTTTATCAGCAGGTGAAGTATCATAAGTCAAAGAGAATCTATATTTGAATAGGTATTTAAATTGAAGCAATATTTATTATCAGTTCCTGGTATTATTTACCTGGCTTATAATTTAATTGCTTGACTCGTCTATTTATTAATATTTAAAGAACTCACTAGGGATTATATTTGTTTAAGAACTCAAAATATGTTTCCTGGAGACATGCAGTAAGTTCAGTCTAGTATTACTTAGCAAAAAATTCTCCATTATTTATTAAACTTTGAGAATATGTTGGTCAGCTCATATTTATTAAGCAAATATCCAGTGGCCTTGAACACTACATGAGGCATGATAGCAGTACAGAAGTGTAAGGGATGGACTCTGCCCTCAGATGTTCAGCAGTCTTACTAGGAATTACGGCGTATAAAGATGAACAATTAGCCAACAATCCAAAGTCATATGTAATAAATAACAAAGTCTTGGTATATTAAATGATGCACTGGTAAATGCTGAACAACCGGTCTCAGGGCTGAAAATGACTCTGTGTAATTTGCCATCTCCTGTGGTGTCAATCCTCCCTCACTGACTGGTTCTGAACAGAGTTGGGAAGTGATGATGCCCCCAATAAGCTCTGGCAAGCGAGTCCCACAGATTTCTGCACAACAGCTGAAGAAGTTCAGAGGACATAAAGATCCCCGGGACCAAAGTGACCAATGCTCTGTGGAGAGATCATTTCATATAGGGTGAGCAGTGAAGTGTTGATGTGAGCACGTGCCTCACAAAAGAGATGATGTGAGCAGTAGTGCAGGGATCCAGCCACCAATATAGGCTTCAAAATTGGAAGTACATCTAACGGGAGTAGAACATTTGTTGTGAATGATTTTATCGAGTAGGGAAGGGCTTTTCACTGCTTTGGAGTTTATCCTGTTTGCCTTTCCTAAGATATAAATAATATCTGTGTCTATGAAGAAAAATAAATGGCTAATAACAAATATTACAATTATTTTTCTTCATAAATCCATTTGAGCCCAAATAATGTTACTAAAATTGTTTTTAGAGTGGAAATGTCTGAATGTTTTCACATAGACCTGCCCATATCATAGGAAATTCCTGAAACACAAAATTACTGCTGGAATAGAAAGCTTAAATCTCTCTTCAGTGGAACCAGATTAAAGTAGTGCCATAGTTTTATTCAATCCCATATTGGAACATTGAAAATAATTTTTTTTTTTTTTTTACTTCCCACCAAATGAACCATGGTTTGCTCTAGGAAACTTTGACTTTGATCTTTCTTCACAATAGAATCCACTGTGGCAGCAGTATTCTAAAATATTTCCGTTCTTATCAGAATCCCTGAAGATAAGGCTTTATTCTGATAATTCATGTGGTTGGATATCAAACAGCTACCAAGATATCTACAAACATCTGCTGTTCCATTTTGTCCCATCTGGCCTGTTTTCAGCAGAACCCAAATCAAGGCTGAACAAAATCACAGGACTTCCAAAAGCAATTCTGCAACATTTTAGGAAACATTAAGTATTTTTTTTCATTTTAAAGATAACCAAAAAACAATATAAATGACACAGAATTTCAAAACACGATGACAGGAAATTAAAAATGGTTATTATATTGCATACTGTCATCTTCAAAGCAGTTGCTCAGATTACCAGATTTAGGCGTGTTAGAGTACTAACTGTTCCTTTCAATGAACTAATAGAAATTAGTAGCACAATTATCTTAGCTATCATATGTATGTGTGTGTGTCTGTGTGTTTGTGTGTGTGTTTGTGTGTGTCCCTTCCTTTTTGCCTCCTTCCCTCTATCCCACTTGTTCTTTCCTTTTGAGCAGTTTCTTTCTTTTTCACAATACCTATTTTACCTTTTGTATCTTATTCACTCTTTTAGTTTCTTACACTAGGGAGACAATATGATGTTTACACATGTGAGTCAGATTTATTTCACTTGTGAGTATGGTCTCCGGTTGCATCCACTTACCTATGAAAGTTTATCTTTATAGCTTAGTAACCCTCCTTTGTATAAAAATACCACATCATTTTTATCCATTCCTTGTTTGATGGGCATTTGGGTTGTTTCCAAGACTTAGCTATGACAAATTGTGCTGCTGTAAACCTGGGTGCACATATATCACTGTGGTATGATGTTTCTACTTCTAAGAAGATACCCAGAAGGGGAATAGCTGTGTCAAATGGAACCTCTAATCTTAGTTTTCTGAGGAATTTCCACATTTATTTCCACAGTGGTGTCACTAGTCTACCTTCCTACCAACAGGAGAGAAGGGTTCCTCTTTCCCCACAGCTCCTCCAGAAATTGTGGGCATCTGAGATGAATACGCATTTCTCAAATGAAGAAATACAAATAGCAAGTAAATATATATATTAAAAAAATGTTCAATACTGTTGGTCATCCAAGAAATGAAAATTAACGCTGAGATTCTATCTTACCCCAGAAAGAGTGGCTGACAACAGATATTCAACCAATAACATTAATTCCGTTTCCTTTGTTAGAGTTATAAACTAGGTTGTCTATTGTCCTGCAGACAATTCTGAAAGTATTCAGATTGAATTTTTCAACCCTATTCCTTCCAGCAAGTACTAAAAATTCTAAAATGCATGTTTAGTGTTCATCTGCACTAGCTTTTGATTGGCTTAGAAATGTTAAATGTGGAAATAAATAGAAATTTATTTGTACTTGTGATCATTAAAATACATTTTAATCATTAAATTAATCTGTATAGATGGACACAAGAGGCTAGCTCATCTTTAGCACTTCAAATTTCTTCTTAGGAGTCCTTGAATCCATTTTTTTTCATGCAACAAATGCTTTCCCTTGATATCCTTCCTTTGTACCTCACATTCTAATTTGTTGTTTTGTATCTTCTACTTCTGCCTGTATCTATGATGTAAAAAAAACAGCATAATAATATGGCACAAACCAAGTAACATAGAATTCCATTGTGCCTTTATCTTTATTTTTATTTTAAAGATAAAATAACTAACAAAACAGCAACAATGAAGACAAAATCAAAACCACACAAACATAACAAAAATGATACATGACTTCAAAACAAAATGATAGGAATTAACAATGGTTGCTACACTACATACTGTTATCTTCAGCGAAGTTGCTCAATCCACCACACATAAGAATGTAAGATTGACCAAACAATCAAAAACAGTAACAAGTAATAAAAAAAAAAAAACACTGGAAATAATACAGAGCTTTACCATACAAGAAGGAATTGTATGGTGGAATTCAATAGTGGTTCTTATACTGCATATTGTTGTTTTCAGATCAGTCATTCTGATAACCAGATTCAAGCATGCATAATTGGAAAGAAAAAAGAAATTTTAGGGTCATTGACTGTTTCTTTCAATAAACCACAGACATCAGCAGTACACTTATCCCAGCTATCCTTGTGTATACATATAAATGTTGGTTTTCATTTAAAAGGGAAAAGAAAAAAAACAAAACAACAAAAACAAATACATAAATAAAACAACATAGAGAACAATAAAAATGATATATAATTTCAAAACAAGATGATGGAATATTAACAAGAGCTGTTATATTGCATAATGTTTTCTTCAAAAATGATTGCACAGATTACCAGATATAGGCATGTAAGATTGATCAAACAATTACACATTAACTCTTCCTTTCAGTAAACCAACAGATATTAGTAGCACAATTATCCTAGCTATCCTGTGTATACATATACATATTTTTCTTTCTTCTTTCTTTTTCCTCTCCTCTCTTTTATCCCAGTTGCTCCTTCCTATTCGAGCAGTTTCTTTTCCCTTTCACAATATCTATTGTACCCTTCAGATTTTATTTACTCTTTTAAGTTCTTATGGTGAGGAGGAAATACAATGTTTTCACATGTGAGCCTTTTGTTGGGTTAATGCCAATTCTTTGAGGCTCTGTAACACATTTTTAGTCCCAGTATCTCCCCTATATTTAATATGTACCTATCATTCTGGTATTTAAGTGAAAATAAGATGTAGAAAGTTTGATGTAGATAATAAGATATCTTATTTTAAAATGAAGAAAACCAGAAGAAAGATAAATTATCTTCTCTGATCCATGCATTAAATTATAGTAAAAGAAATATAAAAATGGGAATATTTAACTCAAACTGTCATGATTTGTATCTGAATGTTCCCCCAAAGCCTAATGCAGTCAAGGGGCAGTTGCTTTTGTAGGCAGCTGAATCTAAAATTTGTGCTTGATTCATTGCCTACTGCTGGGATTGTGAGTGTCCGTGCTACACCCACCCTATGGTGGGGAGCCTACATACAATGTAAGGCACAGAAAAAGTTTTCTCTTGTGCTCCTGGCTTTTTCTCTTGTTGCTTTGGCTGTTTTCTGTCATCTCGAACCGTTGTCCCTTGCCACGCCCCCCTGCCTTGGAGCCAGCTGATCATGGACTGTAACCCGCACAGACTGTGAGCTAAGTAAACTTTTCCTTCCTTAATTTTCCACATTGGGCATTTTGTCTCAGCAATGAGAGAAAAGTAACTAAAACACTCAACAAACCACAATCTTCCAAGAACTTCCCTGTGTACCAGCAGTATGACTTAGTGTGTGAAAAGTACAGATGTGTTTTCTGTTTCAGATAAAAGTGTGGCTAGTAGATTAGAAATAACTATACATAAATTACTTTATCTACATTCTTTTCAATGAAATCATGACAAGAAGTAGATACATAGTTTGAGAAGAATAGCAATATAGTTAATTATCTTATCTTTTCTTTGTAAATGCTAACTAGGGAAAAGTCAGTTCCACAGTGTCTGTCCAGTCAAAGTTGAGATTGAAGCAATTCTCTACCATGATATTCCTAAAAAGGACCTCACTGTCTCACAAGGATTTAAGAAGTACTGTGTTCTATGAGTTTTTAAGAGCATTCATGGTATTTTGTCCTTCCATTTTTTTTGGTACCAATTGTTTATTGGCATTAGTCACTCTGTATGTGTTCTGATAGGTAAAGGATTAAGGGTGACAAGCCCAGGATCAGTAGAATCAAGCTAACTGAGGATCTTGATTTCTGACTCTCATCCTAGCAACTGTCCTTCTAATATCACCTGGAATGCTGTACCCAGTTTGTTTCAAGCCTGTTTCCAAAGTGTACAAATGCCTCTTCCTCAGGTCTTTCCACCCAGAGGTCATCCATAATCCCAGTTGGCACCTAACTCCCTCCTGGTTGCAGGAGTGGTCCTATACTGTGGTGAGAGCTTGGACACACAGGAGAAAGTGTCCATGCTATTAGTATGCAGCTGTCAGAGCACCGGATAGAGCTGGGGATGGAAAGAGAGGGCTTAGGTTGAGGCCAATGGCTAGAATCGCAGCAAGATCTCCCCAAGCCATCACATGCTTCGTGGGTCCAAGGTGTTTGTGAATTACACATTCAGACCTGATGACCTGAGTCATTAATACACTTAACAGTTTATTTTATTGATTTGTAATTTCTGGATATCTAGATTTGTGCTATGAAAGCTTCCTACAGTGTCATTCATCAGTTCTCTAAATCTTAGATGAAGGCCTGCTATCTCCATAGTGGATATGGATGTGCATCACAAAGAAATTTCAGGTGATTTGATCAATGTAGTCAAGAACAGATTAAAATTCCTTTTTCAAACTAATAATTGGTTGATAATTTGATGGCATGATTAGGCAAAATTAAAGTTTATGATTACAGAGAATTTTATGTACCATTTTCTTTTCCAGTTCTGCTATCAATGCTGATCTATCTCCTGAGAGGATGTCAAACTTCTATCTCATTTATTATATAGAGAATGTAAAAAATAATAATTCTTTAGCTTCTTTTGACAATATTCATTCCTTAAACTGACCAAATTTAGCCCAGCTCTCCATTTCTCTGTATAGAGCAATGGTATTTTTATTGAAATGAAAAATTTGCATGCCCATTTCAAAGTGCTAATCCTTCCTCAAAATAGCTTTGGCATGGCATTGTGCAAGATTCCTCCCCAAACCAGGAATTGCTGAATTAACACATCCAGTGAGGAGAATTTAGAGGTTGTGCCCAGTAACTTTACTATGACTGCCAGGGAAGTCCCTCTCACCATTCAAGAGCAATTTCATCTTTGGTTTGAGCAGAACTTTTGTAGCTTAATAGGCGATAATTTCCTCCTGTCAGAAATTTCATATTCTTCCTGCCCCTCATCTGGCCTGTGTCACATAAAGAGGAGGGAATGTAATTTTCCACCCACCTGTAGAAAACAGCTACGTTTTATTTCCTATGCGATTTTTAATACACTGCCCATGAAAGGAATTCATTATGCACAAATGAAGTAATTATCCTCAAGTAGAGTAGAGTTGAAGCACATAAACTTCAAGTCTGACAGGGATGGGTTTGAAGCCTGGCTCCCTCAACCCTTCCATGTTCTATGATCCCTGGCAAATTGCTTAATGTCTGAAAGATTCAGGTTTCTCATCTGTAAAGCAGAAATAATACATCTATCTTACAGAGTAATTGTGAGGATCAGATGAAACAAAGTGTGTAAAGTTTCTGGCACCTGGTGGGCACTCAATAATTACTATTATTATTCAAGCATCTAAATAATGAGCACCACACTGCTATTAATTTTTTACGGAATCTATCACTTCTATATGAATCATTCCTATGTGACTTCAAGTCTTTTATCTCCTATCAAGCGCTTCCAGTTAGATGTCTCATAATTATCTCAATTTAGCCCAAGCGACTCAAACATCAACATATTTTAAAAACTAATCCCCAAATTTCCTGAAAGGAAAAAAGATGTGAAGACTCTTTCTTTATCTTTAAGGCAACAGTAGTCTTATACTGATATTACTATGTGCGAAATTAAGAGTAAAACTGTTTCCCTTCCCCTTGTTCCCAAATTCCCATGGCTAAGCCGGTTTATAATCTGGAACGTTTCTTCAACATCATTTTTGAAAGATTTGAGGGTGTGCAAAATATCACTAAATCCTAACTTCTGTTCTTTGCAAATGCTTGGCATTCCTTTTACTAGCCTTAATTTCCCTACTACTAATATAACTTTGGGTCTTTATCACTCTGTAGCGGTCTAAACATCTGCCTGGCATCCCGATCCCTCTGTTTCCTCTTCCTTTTGTAGACCAGCCTCCTATGCAGGTTTTATTGCCTTCCACATTCACTCAGTAAGTAAGCGCATCAACTGAGTTTTCAAGATCTTCTGATATTTAGCTCTGCCTTCCTTTATATTGTGCTATGTGATATCATACTATATGGTAATTTTTACAAAACTTAAGGTATTTTTCCCTGCTTCACAGGCTTTGTTTCCAAAACTCCCTCCTTTTGTTATCCATCTTCCCTGAATTCTTATGTTGAAGATCTAAGCCACATTACATCTGAGTGTAACCATAATTAGATATAGGTCTTTACAGAAGTAATCAAGTTAAAATGCAGTCACATGATAGACATTGGGAAGTAGAAAGAAAATGTTCAAACGAGGAGGGGAACAGGGAGAGGTAAAAGGGAGAGGACAGGGGGAATAATGATTTAAAAATTAAAGGAATGGAAGAAATAGAAACAAAGTTTTGTAAAGGGAGGAAAAGAAGGACTGAAGGGAAGGGAGAGGAATGGAAAAAAGAGAATTAAGATATATTATGTACAGGTACAAATTCCCTATGATGAATGAGATCATTACATTAAAACTGTGCCAATAAAATTAGTTTAAAGAAAAATAAAATGAGTAACTAAGGTAAGTCCTAATCCTGTGAAACTGATGTGCTTGTGCAAAGTGACAGTCAGAAACAAATACGCACATGGGGAAGCATTCTGTGAACATGAGGAGCTCCAAAGATCACAGGCAAACTGCCACCAAGTAAGGGACACGTGGGACAGATCTTTTTACAGGTTTGAGAAGGAAACCATCCTGTCAACTTCTTCGTCTATGACTTGTAATTTTCAGAAGTGTGAGAGTCTAAATTTCTAATATTTAATGCATTCTATCTGCTGTACTTTGTTATGGCAATGCTATAAAATTTCACAGCACTCCTTGGAATACTCACCCCTCTGTCTATGTTGGCCCTATTACTAGGAGGGGTCTACTCAAAGCGTAGCCATCACTATGACATCCTTCTAGAGCACAGGGGATGACACTGACCTCTCCAAGTGTCTAACAACTCTACCACAACTGTGGCATTCAGTTATAGAGGCAAATATGGTTTACATCATGTACAAAAACTAGACATCTTTTTTATCCTTTTTCCTGAGACAAGATCTTGCTGTGCAGTTGAGGCTGGGCTTGAGTTCACAGGCTTGCCTGGAACTCACAGTGGTATTTCCACATCAGCCTCCGAAGTGCTGGGATGACAGGCATGTGCTACCATGCCCAAACCACCTTTTCATCTGCTTACCAGATCTTAAATTTTATGTGTAACTCAAAGAAATTTCCCTGCCACCAGAAAGATCACTGTGCAAGTGCAACATATCTGCGTCATTTCTTTCCCATTTATGAGTGATAGATGTTTTGCCCCATCAACTGGACATATGGGTGGGGGAATTGCCTCCTAGAGTCTTTTGCTTCTTAACAAAGGGGACAGATGTGGCTGGTACATCTTTTTCTCTCTTCCTCTTATTTTCAGTAGCAAAATCATTCCTGGAAGTACAACAACTATCTTATGACCCAGAAACATGAAATGTGAGAAAAAATTACCAACATGCATGCCAAAAATGCAGAGCACAAGGTATGTAGTGTTCTTGATATGACTGACAGCCAAACAAATGTCAGCAAAAATGGCTCTCCAAACTTCTTACTACGTGAGGAAAATTATACTTTATTGGTTTCAACCACTTCTGTGAGTGCATCTTCAACTGACAATAGGCTGCAAGACTACATTTTATATGAAACATTGTATATGCCTTTCTTTCCAGTGGTAGCTGGAGCTTTTTCCTCCTAACATTAATGGGTAATTGCTAATGTTCTTTATGTCATGTTATATTTCTTATGAACTTGTTAATGCCTGACTCATGTGGGCTTAATTATTTTGTCAAACCCTCAGTAAATATGGATAATATGGCAGTAAGATATTAATTTATGATCTCAGCTTTGGTGTCTAGAAGTAATAGCTCCCAAATATTTCACCTATCATTCACAATGATAACATTGTATTTATTTACCCTTTCAGAGTAAGCATGAGTATAAGACTTCCTTAAGGAAATAAATGGAAGATGTGTATCATTTCCAGATGGATACTTTAAACACTAGTATAAGGTTTATAACAATCTTTTTTATTCTGCACTGGCAACTGGCAATGCTTCAAACGGTTGCTGTCCAATAGCTAGGATCCAGGAGTAAAGATGGGGTGCACAGAGCTCTTGGCTGACCCCTGGCTGACCCCTAAATTTAATGTGAGTGAAAAGCTACCCTTGTTTGAGAAGACAACTTTGGCTTCCCAATGGAAAATCTAGCCTTGACTAGTATATAAAAGTATCTTATCTTCTGAAACAAGATTTCTGATTGATTTGAACACTAAAGCTTCCCATGGCCACCATTTTGGCTTCAGAGACCTGTGATTTAAGTCTTTTTCTATGTCTTTTATTAACATTCATATAGTTTTGTAATACTATATGGCTCTCACTCAGAATAGTTATGAATAATTTTATGACTTTATTAACCCAGGTCCTGCCCTCAAGGCACGTACAAGATCTATGGTGTATCAAGTCTCTCTTTAAATATTCAGCCCATGCACAAACCACTGGCAAATGTAAGGCAACAACGGCTTCAAAAGAAAAATTACCAAACACGTTTGGAAACTGAAGACTTAAGGAAGGATAAAAAAGGGAAAACAATTTATTTTTCAACAATTTCAGCCTCCATTTGAAGAAAGCCCTTCCTCTTTATGTGCTACTGCAAGTGTTATTAATTCTCATATCTGAGTTCAGAATGCCTGGTGACAGAACCACAAGGTCAGCAAGGTTTGTTTTTACTGCCTCAAGCCCTGGCAGGAGTAACTGCTTCCCTATTTCCACAAAACTGTTTTCTCCAGTCTGCATCCTTCTGTTCCAGTCCCTTTTCCTAGTTTCTTCTGCTCTTGCTTTGGTAAAATCTAATGTAGGAACAAGTGTTATGCATGGTTTAAAATACACCATCAAGGCAGATAAGTTGCATCCTGAATCTTTCCTGCAGTCACGACCTGATGGGTCCATCCGCACTGCAATGTTCTAAGTGACTGCTGATCTGGTGGAGCAAAAATCTTGAATGTTGCTGGGGGAACTTGCTCCTTATCTCTGAAATCATGCACGTGAACTTCTTCATCCAACAGGCAGAGGGTTCCTCCTCATCTGCAATTTTGTTTTCTGCAGTTTCATTGACCTATAGTCAATGTAGGTCTAAATATTTCAGCAGAGAAATTCTGTAAGTAAATAATTCATAGTTTGAGAAAGCTTTTATTTTGTATATTGTTAAATTATTAATTTTCTTACTAATTATTGATATTAATCTCTAAATAAGCCTAATTTATAAATTAAACTTTATCATATGTCTGTGCATATATTAAAAACATATATATTAGTACATATATATATTCAGTACCTATATTTCATATATATATATATAAAACTACATTACTATATTACTATATTACTATCCATGGCATCATTTATTTTCTGAGGGTCTTGGGTGCATTATTTGCAGATAAGGGGTACTATTCTCCCATCCAAGTACTAACCAGGCCCAACCCTGCTTAGCTTCCCAAATCAGATGAGTTCATGCTATAGACAGGGGACTACTCTATGAATAAGGATTTTCTCATACTACACTAACAAGTGAACACCATCATAGTAGCACTACATAGCACGTTACTGATGGTCTACTGAGTGCCAAGCTCTCTCCTGGGCCTGTCCTGTTAATTCGTCCATTCAATGCTGCCAACCACCCTATGACACAATTCACATTAATTGCCTATTTTTACAGGTTATTTAAGTAAATATCCCCAAACTTATTTAAATCTACTGTTTAGATTTTGGATATGTGGCTCCAGACCCTACCCACTGAACTCCACCACTATCATGTTGTTTTAAGTATAGCTCAAATGGAGAACTTCAGCTTCCTTTCAGACCTTGTCCACGAGCCTTAGACTGTGTGTTTCTAGAAGACAAAATGATCCTTAATGAGTTCTCTGTTCCCTTGCTCCCTGCACTGATATAAATTTTTCAGGAGACAATCTGTGGATCTGATTATGTCTGCTACCACCGCAAAGGATTCTGGTGTCTTGTTTTGTTTCCACATCTTGTGCTTCATTAAACTGGAAAATAAATTCAGCTCTTACCTTCACATTGACTGGTCAGGTTCTTCACTGCTTTTCAGGTACGTCCCTCTTCCTCACATGGAAGCCCGTTTTGCTGTTTCTACAGTGATTTTCCCAGACATGGTTCAAAATATTCCAATTTAGGAATGACTTACACCTGAGTTTGGATGACACATGTCAGAACTTTTCTTTCCTTTTTTTTTTTGTTTATAGCAATGATCATGTAATTCTCAAAATATATAATCTTGAAGTGAGTGATACTTTCAGATTATTTTTGTCTAACTTCAACATGATTTAGAGAGACTGCTGCCTTTTTTTCTTATATCCTTTAATAGGGCTAGGCATACCCTAAAAGGTCAATAAATGTTATTGACTGACTTTCTAAGATTTTTGCATAATTTGTCAAGTATCTTTTTCCTCTTTAATTATAGAACTAAAGTTTATTTCAGGGAGAGTTAATTCTGCACTGTTCTGACTCATTTGCAATTTATTTTTGAAGAAATTATTTGATGTCTAAGAGCCTTTTTAAAAAAGAAGCCATTTCCTTTTGAACAATGAAATCGTGTTTCACCAGCAAAATTGCACTGGAACACAGAGGAGCTAAAGTTTAGCTGTAAACTCAGAACTCATGAAGGTGGATTGAAAAAATGCAGTTGCCCATCCCAGTCTTAAGCTGCGCTTTTTTTTCAAATTGTGTCACAAACATGCATACAAAACAACAATGAAGCGTTACAGATGATAACCTAAAGCTTTCCAGCCATGCCCCTTAAGGGAGAAAGAGCAAAAAAGAAACTTGAAGTACTTCAATTTCATTGTGTATAATGAAAAAGGACCTGGAATTAAATGTCCTCTGTTATAAAAAGTTTGGCATAGACAAAATAAAGAGGAAGACCTTGTCGCATGCCCTGATATCTCAGTTCGTGTGAAACCCTAGCCCCAGTGCTTCTTTATTCTAAGCCACTGGCTCAGCCTCTGTGCTGTGATGTTCCTTCAATTTCCACAATTTAAGTCTAACATCATCATGCTTTCATCCTAGATTGTCAATGGCTCCAACATTAGATGCATCCAAATTATTCATTATAAACTTCGCCTGTGCAGTCTACAGAAATTTTGCCATTTTTAGAACTTGAATCACATACTCTCACATCATTTCCCCCAGCAATTCCTTTTGGGATACCCTTCATTTCAATTATTAAGAGTCTATCTTAAGTCACATCTATTTTTTTGAAGCTGCACCCAACCCCCAATCCTGCACATCAAAATCTGCCTTTTGTAGGGCCTACTGCACAGCGTGCCTGCATTACAGCTTGGCTACGTACCTTTCTTGATCTCATTAGAGGAATTTGAATAGATTGTAGTAAAACTTCCCCACCACATTCTAAATTCCTCCTGGAAAGGATGCAGCTTCCTTCTTCTAAACATTGAGCACAATTCAGGAAGTGCCTTGCCTGGCAGGAAGTATGAAACTAAACAGTGTCTCTTACACTGAATGTCCTGGCCTAATATGACCTAACTTATATTCTATAATCCTTAAAGCTAATGGGGAAAAAGTTGTTTTGTTAGATGAAATATATGCCATAAAAGTGCACTAATATGTATATGGGAGAAATGTAATTTAGTATATGGGAGAAATGTAATCTTGATGTCTCCAAATCAGTTGCTTGCATTGGAAGACCACTACTAAACAATTACCAGTAAATGAGACCAGAACTGGCTGAAAGTTACTGTCTGTTGCCTTAGCATAGTCAAATCAGCATTTATTAGGGATTAGGAAGTATATAATGATTTTTTTCAGGTTACATAAAGAAGCAAATAAAACAAAGGAGAAGAGAAATAATCACCATCAACAAATGATGTCTCCAAAATAACATCGCTATAATGTAATTAAAAGTCAAGGAGAAATTTTTCATTCAAATGAATTTAAATTGTTTGTGTCTTCACTGTTTGAAACATCTCATCAAATTTAGTAGCTATTCCCTATAAGCCTTTACAAGCACATAATAAGTGAGAGGCCTGAAAGTTCTACTCTTTTGAGTTATTTTAATGCAGTTTATGGCGAGTTGTTTTGTGTATCTGTGTATAGGGATGAATAAGTGCATACATACACATGCATGCATGCATACACACCAAACTCTGGAAAGAGCATAGGATGCTACATCAGAATGACAGCTTGGGCTGTGCATCTGAACCTGTTACATTGGTGGAGCATACTGTCTTCCAAGTGGGCACTTCATTATCTTCATAATTGAGATACTGAAAAAATAATGTCTATATTTCTTCCTGGTTTTTAGACCCTTGCATTGTATGTAAGTGTATGCTACTAATATTAACGTGGATATCTAAAGAAATTATGTGCAGACAACTCTTTGGTAAGTTCCACAGATGGATGATTCTCACCAATGAAGCTGCAAAAAAAGCCTAAAGAATGGATATGTTTGCACAGGAAGTTTGTTGTCCAGTCTAGACAATTCAGAGGTTACTATCTCCAGTTCTAAAATTAAACAGAGGTTATTATTTCCAGTTCTAAAATTCATCAGAGTCCATTGTTCTTGACTATAAGTTTAAGTGGAAGAATGTTTTAAATGAAACAACACCCTGATTTAATCTCCTATCTGGTTCTGCCATGCAAACTTATTTTGTCTTCTTTCAGTTTGGTTTCACACATGAAAAAAGAAAGCCTTTGCAAAGTGTGTGCAAATTGTTAAATGTCAGCTGAATGTCATTTTCCAAGTTTGGAACTCAAATAGAACTCTCTGAAAATTGGTTGTCATCCGCTGGGAGTTAAAGGAAAGATCTTTGAAAAGGTCCTGGGAGGCTTCATTTCCAGAGGTTTCTAAGGTCCCACGTGAGCAGATTGTTTCTCCACGCAAGTCCTTTTCCCCATGGTATGCAAAGTCATTGTCCTCCTTGCCTCCAAAACTTTGACTGTGTTATTGCACTATCCTTGAGTACACCCTCCTTGGTCTCTGTTTAGCCAAATGCGGTTGTCCCGCAAAGATGCCATTCACGCCCTTCTCCCATGAAAAGTCTTGATGCCTCAGTCATATATAGCCCTTCTACTTCCTGAAATCTGACCACACTTGAACTCTATAATAACTGCTCCTGGTTTACACTAGTGTTGATGTAGCTGGTGTTGCCCACACAACAATACCACACCACTTACTGTTCTTTCACTTCCCTTGCAACTTGTTTGCAAATTCTTCAAGATAGAAAATGATCCCTCACAGTACTCAGCTCAAAGTTGCTCAGATAAGAAGTGTTCCAGCATATTTGTTCTACTTCATTCTCTATTCTTCCAGAAGCAGAGGGATTTGGATGACCTTGGCTTTGATTTTAAGATTGAAATTATAGAAAATAAAACCTGCAAAAAATTAAGACAACAAGAAACCTAAAGACATTACATTGCACGAGCATTTTAGTAAAAGCTAAATAATACCTAAGCTAGGACAATTAGATAAGTGTCTCCATCATCTAATTAAACTGGTCCCTGCTAAAAGCATTTATTCACCCTTGGTCATTCCTCACAACTTAGACACAACTACCACATCTTGGTGGGAAGCATACATATCACAAACACCCAGGCCCATTGGGGAACGAGGTGTGACCTGCCCAGGAGTAGACATAAGTATCTGATGGCACTACAACCTCTTGAAATTCCAGGCATTTGTCTTACTGCCAAATTGACCTTCTCTTGAGAAATACGGTTATTTTTCTCTCATTGAAGTGGCATAATCGGTGTGTTGACTCTTATTTTCCTTCCGGGAAGTGGGACAGAGACAGATGAAGACAAATACAGAAGGAGCTTTGATGAGTCCATGCAGGGTTGCACTGCTGATGCAGACTGATTCCATACATTTCCCGAAGTACAACATTTAAGAAGAGAAAGGGCAGGGTCAGAACTGAGGGAAGGCTGAGAGTAACAGAAGTTGATGTGCCTCAGCAGGAGCTGGGCAGGCACACTCACCGCGGACAAACCTCGTCATACAAGAAAAATCAGATGACACCGGATAGAGGCTTAATGTTTTCATTAGAGTGAGAAGAGATTTTTACTTGCCTAAGAAAAATGTCTTAACTAAAAAATAGATTTTTCAAAGACCACAGACAACAGCAAGGTAAAATGTGTCTGATTTATGGCAGGTTTAAAAGGTCTTCTTCCCACATGCGAGTCTAGAGCCACTGGAGGTGCCACGATGGGATGATAAATGGAGAAATAACTCAACAGTAAAGCAACAAGGGAGTGGGCTCTGGGACGGTGACAGCTGTGCCACCGGGCCTCAGGGTAGAATCCAAATGCTGAGGGAGAGCAACTCCGTTACAGGATGGAAGAGACAGATAAAGAAAAGCAGCAGACACCAAGAATCAGAGAAGTAGAATTTCACCCTGCACTCACCACTGATCACCTGCATGGCCTTCAGGATATCACCTTACCTTGCTCCTCTTCCACCTTGCATCTCTGCATGTGCATAACAACAGCCTATCCCCCTCCTCCCTGGGATACTGGGAAGAATAAAACGCAGGGGGATAATAGATGATCTAGTGCTTTGAAGAGCTCAAAGCACCATACAAATGCAAGGCATTCATTATATTCTAATGGTATCATTTCAGCGAAAAAGATAAAAAGAAGGAACATATTATTAAATTATACATTTGGAAAGATAAGAGGTATATTGGGAAGGCTGCTTTCCGGAGATATTTTAAAAACTGGCATTCTATCTTCCAGACACCAGTCAGTCCTCACACAAAAACATAGACCTGGAAAGAGAGAGAAATAGACAATAATGTACAGGAGTTGAACTGTGTATGGAGGTAAATTGCAAATATGTATTGACAAAATAAAACTGGTAACTTACATAATGAGCACCACAAATTTAAAAGCATACAAAGACCCAACATTACAAAGAAATAAGAGAAAATAGAGGTTCAGTGCAAATTCAGTGTTATAAGATGAGCTTAAAAGGAAAATTATTAACAAGCACTCACCCTTCCCCAAAACAGAAGGAATGTGGAACAGTAGGTAATACCAAGCCAGGCCTCAGCAGAGATTGGTTGTGTTAATGGTGTGAATGATAATTTCAAAAAACAGCTAGCTTCTGGTCTAAAAAATAATCATCTAATAAATTTCTCATGTATTTTGTATTTGTTCAGGTTTATGCATTACTCATTAGGGAGACATGGAAAAGTTGGGAAACTGTGCCCTTGTAGATTAGTAAGAGAAGATGAAAATGTCAGAAACAGCAAAGTGATCCCTAAATATGAACACAGCTTACTATGAATATTTCGGTTGGTAAGAAAACAAAGATAATAAGAAGGTAGGATCCACTATGCCTAAAATTTGTGGACCTCAGACTCTAAAATTCTACATGCATTTTCTATGCTAGGGAGACTTCTCCCTCTCTGCTCCTTATAAAAGAATGGAAAGTAACTGGAAAAGAGAATGCAGTTTACTTTGGATTCAAGAAATACCAAGCCAACTAGGAGCGTGAGTTCATACTGGAAACTGAAAAGTGTAGGGGAAAGTCTATATCCTGAAGCCAGAGGTCTCCATGTTAGATTCCCAAACACTGGCAACCAGGCTTATATCCCCTTCTAGCCCACAGCATTTACTTGAAAAAATGGAAAAGGTAGTCTCTGGAAAAAATTCACAAATGTAAGAGGAAATATAAGTAATTAGTATCAGGGAGAGAGGAGAGTGTCAAAGGAGGGATGATTGGGATTGGGTGATTCGCATTCTGAACTTACTTTGGACCTGACACTGGATTGAGGCCTGGAAAATCTACACACAGAGAACGTTAGCAGCTCTAACATGTTCTGGTACTTTAGGGCTGCCAGACAGCAGAGGACAACATCTATACTGGAAAAGCTAAAGACCAAAGCAGATGCTCAAACAAAACAATAAATGGCAATAGAAAATATGCAATTTTCTGGGAGAAAAAAGTTCCAAAAACATAATATTCTCTAAATCAAATAAAAATTTTCTAAACTCTTTGAATAAAAACAATAATTATAAAAATTGGAGGAACATATCAAAGTAAAGAATGAAATAATGAACCTGGTGTACTCACTACTTACCTACTAAAATAATCATTTTCTGATCAGTTTTTTTAACCCTAAATCATCACTCTCCAGCCCTAGGGTCCCCTTCCTTTATTTCCTCTTTCCCTTTTCATCTTCTTTGTATTTATTTTTATTTTTTTTTAATTTAAAGACAAAAGAATGGAGACATGTAAACCAGAATAACACTAAAACAATACAGGAAATACAAAATTATAGAGAAGATAGCAGGGAATTATCACTGGATGCTATATTACATAGTGTTATCTTTGCATTATGTATCACATAAACAATAAAGGAAAAACCAAATTATAAAGATAATAGGCAATCAACACTGAATGCTGTATTACATGATGTTATCTTCACATTTGTTGCTCAGTTATACAGATAATGGCTCGTTCAATTAATTTTCTCCGCCCTCATTACCATTATTCTACCACTCAGTCAGTTATCTTCGCTCTGAAAATAACTACTTTTGGGCTTATTTAATCCCTTGGGCTTCAAATTATGCTATAACAAACATGGGTATACACAAATTGCTATGGCAGGAGGTGGGAAAGCACCCATACTCAAAGACAGTAGATAGGCAGGGAACTAGGTTCACTATGGTCAAGCCCCACTGACAAGCCCTCGAGGCCTTCGGTCCACTTGAGTCGGTGGGGTTACCCAGCAGTCTGCCAGGCTTTGCCTCAGTACAGTGCGTCCAGAGGCTGGGTCGAGTACTCAGGGTCGCCCAAGTGGATTGCTGGGCTCTGCTCCATCTTCACACTGCCAGGGGTCTGGTCTAGTCTGGGGGTTGCCCCAGCTGACCACTGGGCTCCACCCCATCTGCATTTATTTATAAAGATACTGATTAATTTTTCTGTACATTATCTCACCATCTACATATTATAATTTTATGTCATCATTAACCTTATTTCTCTGTTGCTGATATTTTCTTTGATTAGAAATTAGATTTAGAGGCTTAGCCCAATTCGTATTGAATATTTCAAAAAAAGAATTTTATGTAATTTAGGATGTGCTTCCATCAAGAGGGATATGGTGTCTGGTTGTCAATTTTTTATAATATTTTAAACCTCAGTAATTATTACTTACTCATGAGAACCAAATGTATTATTTCTTTTAAGATTTTGTTTTTTAAACTTATTTTAAAAATAAAAGAAGAAAACATATTAACAAACAGACATCCATTTACAAAATAGCATAAGAACAATACAAACAATACAGAGTTACAGACAAAGTGGTAGGAAATTAACAATGGTTGTTGTATTAGGTATTGGTATCTTCAAAGTGGTTTCTCTGGGAAACAAATACAGACATGCTATAGTGATAAAACAAGTAATCATCAACTGTTCCTTTCAGTAAAGCAATAGAAGACAGTAGTACAACTCTTAGCTATTCTGTCTATCTATGCATATATAATTTCCCCTTCTTTCCCTTCTCCTTTCCCACACCCCAGTTGTGCCTTACTTTTGAGCATTTTCCTTTCATTTCACAGGAGGTATGTCTAACATACCTCCTAGTTTTTATTCAATCTTTCAGGTTCTTACACTACTGAGACAATATGTTGCTTACATATATGGGTCTGATTTATTTACTTATGAGTATAGTCTCTAGTTGTGACCATTTACTTATAAAAGCCTCGAGTTTATCTTTCTTTATAGTTGAGTAATACTCCATTCTAAAGAAGTACCACAATTTTATCCAGTCTTCAGTGGATTGACATTTGGGTTGCTTCCACAATTGAGCAATTACAAATTGTGCCCCTATAAACATGGGTATACAAATATCTCTGTGATATGATTTCAGATCTTCTAGGAAAATACCCAGAAGGGGAATAGCTGGGTTGAATAAGACCACTAGACCTAGTTTCCTAAGGAATCTCCAGACTGATTTCCACAATGGTTTCACCAGTTTCACCAGTCTGCATTCCCACCAGCAGTGGAGAAGAGTTCCTATTTCTCCACAGCCTCACTAGCATTTGTTATTGTTTGATTTCTTAATGATAGCCATTCTTACTGGGGTGAGGTGAAATCTCAGTGTTGTTTTAATTTGCATTTCTCGAATCACTAATGATGTTGAACATTTTTTCTTGTATTTTTTTGCCATTTGTATTTCTTTATCTGAGCAGTGTATATTCATCTCAGATGCCCATTTTTGGATTGGGTCTTTGAATTTGGTGGGGCTCATGAATTCTTTGTATGTTCTAGATAGAAGACCTTTGTCTGAGGGACAGTCAGCTAATTTTTTTCCCCAATTTGTAGTTCTTCTTTATACTCTGCTGGTGATTTCTTTAGATGTGCAGAAACTTTTCAGTAGGATGAGCTCGCAGGTGTTTAGTTTTTTGAAGTATTTCACAGGCAGTTTGTTTTTTGTCCATGAACTCTCTGCCTACTCCTATGTCTTTAAGGTTTTTACCTACTTTCTCTTCCAATAGATTTAGTGTTTCTGTTTTAGTGTTGAGATCTGTGATCCATTTTGACTTGAGTTTGGTACATGGTGATAGACTGGGGTCTATTTTCAGTTTTTGGCAGGTGGCAAACCGTTTTCCAGCACCATTTATTAAAGAGGCTATTGTTCTTCCAGTGAATTTGTTTGGCCCCTTTATCAAAGATTAGGTGGCTGAGTGTGTTTGTGGTTATGTCTGTGTCTTCCAGTCTGCTGCATTGATCTTTCAGTCTGTTTTTTAGCTAGTACCATGTTGATTTTATTACAGTAGCTTTGTAATATAATTTCAGGTCAGGGATTGTAATTCCCCCTGACTTGTCCTTGTTTCCCAGGATTGCTTTTGTTCACTAAGGTTTTCTAAAAGTCCTAGGTCTATAATTAGTTTCTCATTCATTTTATTAGCTGGAATACTTTGATAACAAATTTTGCTTATCAAATGCTCCATTTTTCTGAGATATTTTTGTATAAGAAAGGTATAATAAGTGCCTTACCTTTACTAATCACAATTTTCACAATAATATGTGAATTCTAGCATCCTCCAAATGAATTTTTTTCTCCAATATAATTATAAAATACATTGATTTGCTCTAAACTACTACAATTGCCATTTTTATTGGTGTTCAGATCTTCTTCAAGTTGCCTCCTGAACTCTATTGATATAATCTAAAATTCCTTGACAGAAATTCTTTGTATTTTGACTGGCTGAGATGGCTCAGGCTCATTGTATACATTTCCAGCATTAAACCTGCATTCTGTTTTGTCCTCCAAATACCCTTGGTCCTTTTAGGTAAGTAATGGCACTTTAACACTACAACTCCTTTCCTTCATTTATTGTTTTTTTAGGAACATTTAAAAATATTTTATCCAGAATGTTTCATTGTTTGAGAGGTCCAAGTGCTCTAACCTGCCTCACACATAATCATCTCAGATCCTGCACTAAATCCACACCTTGGTACATTCCCCTGCTGGTGTGCGTCACAAATTCTGTGAAGATTTTACTTTAAATTCATCTTCTCCACAAATAAATGAATTCATCTGCTCCACAGATAATTTTCTGACTACACAGAATGCAAAGAAGTGTGTTGAGCAGATGAACAGTGCCATGCAAAATGCAAGGGCAAGCTTCCTGAAAGGAAACACAGAGTGTTCAGGAATAGAGTTGGAAATGCTTCAGGGTGAGTACAAAATAAAAAATTTAGAATTGTTCATACCAAAGTACTAAGACCTAAAATGAACAAAAAACAATCCTGAGGATAAATAATTATATAGAAAAGCTTTTAAGTCCCATAAATGAAGAACACATGTTTCTGGAAAGGAAATAAAAAGATCCTCTGCACACCCAGCATGACTAACAATAATAGCAACAGCGAACAACACGAGGCCTGTCTCCATGAAGTTCCACAACTCCATGGACAGAGCGATAACCCTAAATTTCTCTACTAGACACGGATATAAATGTGTTAATTACGTACAAAAGGCCAGGAGTTACGGCGCCATTCATTCGTGCTCCCTCAATTACCACTTCCTCGCCCCGTTCTTTATTTGTTCTTTTCCTTTTAATACAGGACCTCGCTAATGGTCCAGGCCAGGCTAGAACTGTGCGGTCCCAGGCTGCCCTTGAACTTTCGGTGATGTTCCCACCTCAGGCTCTAAGATGTCGGGATTACAGATGTGTGCCTCCATACCCATCTTCCTTTGCTATTTTTTTGAGCGATATCGTTTTTTATCATAATAAAATATTGGCCAAGTATGAGAAAAAAATAAGAAAAATTTCAAACGTTGGAATTAGCATGAAGGGAGATACAGGGTGGCAGCAGACAAGAAAAATCGTGAGCCCAAGGCTTGAAGCTCTTCCAAACCAGTACCACCAATCAAGCCAACAGGGAGGGAAAGGGGACAAATGGAGGAGGAAGGCAGGAAACAGCGAAGTGCACTTCGCGGACTCATTTGAATCAGCGCGAGATTTCTCTAACTGTTGGGACAGGCAGGGATGATTGACTCATCGATGAATATATAAGAAATATTAGCAAGTAAAAAGTGAAAAGATAGTTTTTAAATCCAAACAATTTAAAACTCAAAAGAGCATTTTGAAAACGGACCAATAGTTCAGCTATAAGCAGTGTTTACAGACTCAGATTGAAATAAGTATTACATAGTTATCCCAAAATTGTGCTATGCTGGCCTTAGGAGAGTAGGGAAGGGAAGTTACTTGGGAAGAAGTATATGTGCAGAGGACGGTGCTTGTAATAGAGATAAATTCACCTTTCAAGGGGAAACCAGAAGATTCTGAAGCAGCCTTCCTTAATAATGGTATACATTCTGTGACCCTAACTGGATACCTAAAATCATGGGTAATACTGAACCCTACTTATACTATATTATTTTCTATTACACACTCACATGCACAGGTTCCATCCTTTTTCCTCATAACTAAGCACTCATCATGTATTGTCACAGTGATTTACTGTCTGAGGTTTGATGGGTAAATTAGAACAAATTTCTTTCTTCTCATTTTCACAGATAAAAGAGTAATTTTTTACAGAAACCTTAGCAACCTCAAAATGCTCTTTCCCCTTTCAGTATTACCTTAAGAACTTTCTTTTTTCACTTAAACAAACCATTGCATGGCTTCACTTTGGCATATAAGTACTATTGTGCGCTGAGGTCATGATTTAATAAGTTACATGACCACAAAAAACCTGGTACCCGAGACATCAGTTACATGCCTGAAGAAGGGGAGGGAGGTAGTGTATGCAGTGTAGAAAGGCAAGACAAATGGAACTAGAGGGTCCAATATTTTACCACGCAACTCAGAATGACATATAATTTAAAAATTTATTAATTTAAAAAAATTTTGATTTTCCTTGCTGCGTATTCACATACATAACGATGAGGTTCACCAGTTAGAGCTTATACATGTACACAGCACATCTTAATTCTTTTTACTTCCTTTCTACTTCTTAGTAATTACTTATTGCTATTATTTTACATTTTTAGAACACAGTTGAGTCTAGGTAACTGCAACTACAAAAATTAAGCCACATGTAAGGGGGGACTATCATATATTCAACTAGAAATTTTAAAATGAACAGTAAAAGACACTACTGAAAGAGTTAAAATTATCATCTTGAAGAAACAGGAATCGGAGACAAAGAACAGTTTTTAACATAGTTAAAACTCTATTTTATTTTCTAAACCAGATAAATGTATATCTTTGTTGAACATTATTTTTAAAATGCACTTTCTTTTAAAAGGGTGAATAAGATGTCAAAGCAGAACACTAAGGAAATGGACTAGCCTGATCAGTGATAATTTATGTAAGGCAGAACCATGCCTGTACATCTTGTAGGTTCCAGGCGAGTGAAAATATGTACAAAGTTGGACGCGTGCAACTGGAGGTTGTCATAGCTGGGCTGATGCAGGCAGTTTCACTCCCAAAACACAGGAATTGAAGATTGATGTTGATGTGGTTTCCGTGGGGCTCGCCTGATCTTTCCAGAGGATGATTTATCAGCCAGGAGAAGTTCCTCACAGGTTCACGAGCCCTCAGAGAGCTGCTGACACTCCAGGTTGGTGTTAGGCCAGGGAGAAAAACAGAATCCACTTAGGACCACTGTATACGTTGGGATTAAGACCAGGAACATGCAGGAAGTAAGCAAGCACCTGGCCCATGGCCCTAGAGGAAACACAGATCCAAAGAACCTCATTTCACCCCAAATTTAAGCCCTTCGCCTTCTATTCTGCCTTTGTCTCTCCTTCCTCTCTTGCTCCAATGTGTGTCTTACCAATAACTTTCTCTATGGTAACAGGAATGTCAGTATTATAAAAAAGTTATTATACCATTCATGCATATCCAAGAAGCTATTACTTGAGACATGTTCTTCTAATTCAACATTTTCAGTTTAATCTATTTCTGCCTGCAAAACACACTATCAATATATTTTCAAAATACTCCTGAGCATACATGTAACTGTTTAAATAAAAATTTGTTATATATGTACTATTTGAATTCATACTTTCCCTCTACTTTAGTATAATAAAACACCCCCTAAAATAATTCCTCATAGCCACACTACTATTTGCCTGTTTGGTAGTTAACTTATATCTTTCCGGTGTTCCCATAGAATGGAGACCATGTCTGCCTTTATCTGCACGTTTCTCAACTTCTCAGAATTGTCCTTCAAAATTTCTGTGAAAAATTTTCTGTCATCTTGTTTTGAAATTCTTTATTGTTTTTTATTTATTTTTAATTTTTTATTCTCTTTAAAACACAAAAAGGTAAAAAAAGAAAAGTCTTTATAAAACTATTACCTCCTCAAAGTTTATCAGTAAAAATGACACTGCCCTTGTTATATATATATATATATTGCAATATATCTCTTGTAGAGAGATTTCAGAGGCATGATGGAAGTATGTTATGAAGACTTCTTCAAGCCAGCAAACTCTGTGGGCCCAACACGTCTGAATTCTCTCTGAAGGGTTATTATTCTTTGGACTTAGAGAATAAAAATATACATTTTTATGTCCACTGAAGGGAAAATAATAGTTTTAGCTTGTCCCTAAAAAAATTGACTGGTATAAGAGAAAATAAATATAATTATTATAGGTAACAAAGGTAGCCAGGTACTAGTGGGAGGGATGGGGCTTTTGCAGAAAGATGCTTAGGATGTTGACCATCACCTCATTCACAATCTAGTCCAATATTAACCATGATGAGAGGAAATCTGATTTCAGACAAGGAGGAGCATGTGCAGAAAAGCAGCCACTGACCTAACATCTGTCCTGCTGATGTATGAAGACCAGCATCCTGAAGTCAGTTCCCTTGCGACTTTCTCAGATCTGATCTCACAAGGACATCTGTGCCGGAGCCCTTTCTCAGTCCTCCTTTACACATGGCCAGACACAGGCTCAGCAACACAGAAGGCTAACGGAATCGAATCCATCTATTCACATATGGCGACTGACTGGCAGGGCCCAATGGGGCCTTTGCAGAGCTGTTTACAGTCTATCACTGTGAACAGCACTATAAAAACCCATTTTTGTGCTCCTACCATATGGCTGTCATGGTACATTCAATGAATTGTTTAAACTCAAATCTTGCCAGGTCAGTTATTTTCCCCATTTTATAGGAGAGGTAACTGAGGCTCCAGAGCTCTCAGCTAATAAATGGCACAAATACAAGATTCACAGCCAATTCTGCTTAATTCTAAATCTCACGCTGCTCCCACCGTGTTAAGCTGCTTCTCAGAATGTAGCAAAACTTCTGACTTCAGTGGAAGTCAAGTAGAGAACATCAGTGGAAAAAGTAGGTCACCTTCAGTGGTCCTCAATTTAAACCAACTTGGTATCTGTATAAATCGCTTGATGTGTAAAACTAGCCCTGATGCAGAGGGTGTCCACACATGTATACATGTAAATGTGTCTAATACAAATCCAGGAATATTTTACATATAATCAACTTTATAATTTACCTAACTTAAAATAATTTGGAGCTGTTTCATATCATATCCAAGCCTGTAATTTCTCCCTTTCCCTAACAGTCTGTTGTTTCAACCCTAAAGCATTTCTTCATGTACAGGTTACTTGGGCTACCTATATGGGTTAGCTATCTATGGAACTCGTTCCCCTTTGCATGTGGTATAGGATTTAATCCTGAAAATTTAGAGCTAAAACAGACAAAAAGAGAAAATAAGCAATGGGAACTAAAAAGAACATATATATGCTAATACAAGAAAGCAGCAATATTTGCTAGTGTGATAATGCCAAATATTGAAAATTTTAACTTTCCTTTAAAGTACCCATCAGTAGGGAGATTTTCAGAACTCAGATTCGACAATTGCTTTTCCTCTTCATTCCAAGATAAGGAAGAGGCTGTGCTTTTCCTCCACCCTCATGTCCATCTCGCTGATATTTCACAACTTGATGGACGGTAATAAGTAGGCCAAAATGGTCAACTTGGAGATTTCCAGGAAAGCTTGGCAGGACTCAAAGTCCAACACTTTAGATGAGCAAGAAGATTATTAGAACTTCTAGGGTGCTATCCATTCTGTCAGAACATTTTGTCATTCTTTTGTCATTACACATTGCCTCCTTCCAAAATGGCTGCTTGCCATGACAGCCAGCCGCAAGCTGCCCTGCAATCGGGCCCATGCACATTGCTCCTCTGGCAGGAGGGCTGCCATTCTTGTGCAAGGCAGTTACTGGCTTCACATTTATGATCATTTATCTAATGTCTTGCTGAAATTCTATTCTATGAGGGTATGTAAGAAACTCATAGAATCTTTTCTGTACTTGGCAAAAATTAAAAGCTTTGAAATTTCTTGGCCTCTTTCAAGAAGAAAGCTTAAGGTAAATCCATGCCTCATATCTCGTAAAGGGGTTGGCACCAACCTCAGCACTGAAGGCATTCCTGATGCCAAATTTGGCATAAAGAATTATTATTTTCTCTAATCTATTGCTTAAAATATGTACAGTTGTATTTGGAATTGGATCATAGTCTAACAGGCATTAGGCCACTTCTCCTCAGCAAGTACCTCTATGGCCACACTCACCATCAATATTACACAACTAACACCCTAAATACAAGAAATAAAGAAGGGAAGGGGAGGGGAGATGTCTCAGCTAGAAATGATGATAATGGTAGAACTTTTCAAATAATTACAATTGCTCGTCTTTAAAAGTGGGTTAACTAAAGTTAACAGAAAACAAATATTCTGTACAAAGACTGAAAATCTGAAAGGGGTCATATTTGCTATCAGGTCTCACTAGCTTGAAAGATCATGTTGTGTTCACTTCTTACAGATAATAATGGGAAAAATACACTTCGTTCAGAGTAAACATCAAGCTGAAGAATCTATGCTTTTATGTAATTGCTTGAAATACAATTAAAAAGAATTTTACTTTGAAGATAATAATACACAATCCATTAACCATTGTTAATCTCCTATTATCTTGTTTTGAAGTTCTGTATCATTGTTTTTATTGTTTAGTCCCTTTAAAATAAAAAAATAAGTAAAAAGGATTTAAAAGACATTTCTCCCTCTGCTGCTAAATTATGTTAAAAATGCAGTTACACACACACATGCAAAACCCCGGCTAGGCACCAGGTAGGAGAAAGAAAAGGAGAATGAAATAGCCATTTTGTTTAATTAGTAAAACTGAAACCAGCATTAAAATGAACATATTTGAGAAAAACAATGTTTGTTGCAGCATCAATTTATAAAGACATATACACATAGAATCAAAAAATTGGCAGTGAACCTATGTCAAGAATGAGGAAAGATGTTTTCTTAATTGCAAGGATGTATTTTTAGCCATAGTACTAAAAATGAGCATTGTGAAACTTCTATTCAGTGTCATCCAATAAAAATATAAAGCAATCCAAAAATGTAAGGCTCATATATAATTTTACATTTTGTGGTAGACACGTTATAAAAGTTAAAAGAACCCAGTATAGCTAATTTTAAAAATATAGTTTTATTAATGTAATATATCCAAAATATGATCATTTCACGGTATAATTAATTTTTAAATGAGATTTGTTACATTTTAAATCAATGTAGCATGTACATATTTTACACGGAAAACACTTCTCACTACAGATTAGCCACAGTCCAAGTGCTCAGCAGGAACATGGAGCTAATGACTACGAAGTTGAAGAGCACTGCTTTATACGGTGCCCTTCAAATAAGAGCTACAATGAGTGTGTGTGTTTGTGTGTGTGTGTGTGTGTGTGTGTGTGTGTGTACATCCAAAAAGAGCATTTTTTTTCTTCTTGTAGATCTTATGGCTTAATAGGTAAAAGAGCTAGACTCACCAGAAAGGTAGGGTGTAAGAGGTACTGGAAGGGGATGATTAGAAAGAAGCCTCAAGAACAAGTAATGGCAAGTGCAATTAGCATCTAAGAGGACACAGGTAATTCATTTTCAGGTAGAATGCTGATGCAGATGAATAAGCTGAAGATAGAAAATGAAAAGTTTTGGGGCCAGGGCTTCTACATGTGCAAATTTGCATATACCTGAGAGAAGCAATGAGCCAGGTTGGGGAAAGGTCAAGAGCCTTCTATAACAATATATCTTCAAGAACAGTGAAGCAGGAGTTGGCCACATATATCTGAGAATAAACTGTAGACCCCAAGGGAAGTGTGGCCAGTCCTAGGGTTGATGAAGTGGAACCAATAGCTATAGCCCTACTTTGGATGACAAATATTTCCTTCCAGAAAACAAAACAAAGCAATTAACAACAACAACAAAACCCACATAGAAACAATAAAAGCAACAAATGAAGAATTTTAAAAATTAGCATACAAAATTCATGTCAAGAGCATGGGCTATTTTATAAATGGCAGTAAGAATGTGAGGTGGAATATTATCAAAGTGCTAATGTCTTTTTTTAAAAAAATAGAGCAACCCAAAGCTAGAAGTACATATCAGAAAATTTCAATGTTTTTCCAGGATAAGAGAAATTTCTCTCTCTCTCTCTCTCTCTCTCTCTCTCTCTCTCTCTCTCTCTCTCTCTCTCTCTTCTTTCTTTCTTTCTTTCTTTCTTTCTTTCTTCTTTCTTTCTTTCTTTCTTTCTTTCTTTCTTTCTTTCTTTCCTTCCTTCCTTCCTCCCTCCCTCCGTCCCTCTCTCCCTTCGTTCCTTCCTTCCTTGCTTCCTTCTTTCTTTCTTTCTTTCTCTCTCTCTCCCTCTTTCTGTCTGTCTTTCTGTTTTTTTGAGACAGGTCTCTCTACATAGCTCAGGTTGGCCTGCAACTTGCAACAATTGTCCTGCCTTGTCCTCTTGAGTGCTGGGATTACAGGTATGCACCACTATACTCAGCAAGAAAGACTTTTCTAAGCATGAAATTTGTGAAAGTCATTTGAAGGTCTGAGAAATAATCAATGGATTTGTAGTCCAAATGGAGCATTTCTGAAATTTAACAAATATTGTAAGTCAAATTAACAAGTAGACAAGAAGATATCTAATTCAATCATTTTTTACAGATCAATAATATGTTAAAAGCAGTGAAAAGCATATATAAACAACTCACAAAACTTTGAAAATTAAATAAAGGGCATGAACAGGCAATAATACAGTAGAATTTAAATAAACTTAAAACTGAGTTACAGTATACAATCTTGCCAGTAAGACTAAACTAAAATAATGCAATGATGCTATGCATGCCAGACCCATCCATATGATGGCTATTTGCCATAGCATTATATGAGAAGCAAAAATTTTTAAATGGGACCATCCCATGTGCTATTAAAAGAAAAAAATTTACATTAGCATACATACTTAGAATATTTACTGATATGTTTTCAGTATATAATGGATACAAAGAAAATGAAATCTAGAAGTATTTATTTGATTTTTTAATGTAAAAGATGGACTATAATTCATCTATAGATACAATTTGCTTACTGAAACATATACTTGTCTTTAGTAGAATATATTATATACATTATATTTTATTAAGAATGTTTATAGATGTGTCTATATATTTAGAAATTATATGTGCACAAACATATATAGAAACAAATAAACATAATTAGCAACACACATATACAATAATCTTGAATAAATTTATTTCTCAACTGTTCTAAAATGGATATATATTATTGTTATTAGCTATTACTGAGAAAACAATTGTGAATACTAGGATATATTAATATAACACTGTAGGTAACACACAATATGGGAAAGAGCAACTTACAGAACTGACGTTTTCTTGCTGATGATCTCAAATAAGAATTTTTGGTTCAATTGAAAAAATTTATAACATTCCAGGACCAATTTTTGCATTAATACTACTCTACTATAACAACCTTGAAGAGGAAAAGCAATGTCAGTAGGAATTACTAGGTTACTCTGTTGGAAATTAAATTTGTTCAAGTCCTTGAGTATTTTATGAAAAATTCAGGTCAAAGGTTTGTGGTCTTAGAACATAACTGCAAAGGCAAAACTGAACAGCCACTTGTGTTCAGAGAGCCTCTGTCCTACATGTGCAGAGGATTTATCTTCTCTGCAACGTCTCTTCCTTGTAGAAAGCAAGCTAAGCTATCTGTTTCCGGTCTGGATGTCTTTGGGCCTAAGGTGGGAGGTGGGAGAGAAATTATATCGGCTGCCTGGACTTGTTGTTTAGGGACACTGGCAGCATTCCCTAAACTGAGTTGGGTGTAGAATAAAAATTCTAGGGATAAAATCAGCAATACCTTTAGTTTAGTTAATTTAACTCATTCTTTTCTTAAGTCTTGGCCAAAATCACAGACTATTCAGGCAAAGTCTTCAGCTACCAATTCTTTATAACTGAATTCTTGGACAAAAGCTGAGATCAAACTATACTAATCACAGAGATCTCTCAACTTTTAAAAATGTACCTTTATTGAAATAGGCATTCCAGTTTACTTTGTTTCAGTCTTTTTTTTTTTATATGGTGTGTCTCTGTTTCCATACCCTAACTGCCTTCTGTTTTAGCTTTGCTCTTATCCCCAACCCTTTCTTTCTCCTGGAGATTACTTTCTTGTTGTGCAGAGGTCTTCTGCCCACCTCAGATTGCTACTGTTTGTCTCCTACATGGAGCCTACTCTGCAACAGAGAGCAACCAGCCCATGTTAGGGTACAAAGTTAACCAGAGGAAAAAATCTTCAAAGAACCATGTCACTGAAAAAGCCAACACCATTATTTTCAATATATCCTGAGCCTAAACTTTGCTGTTTGACCATTCTCAGACAACAGGCCCCCTGTATATTATGCTGTTACAAAACTTTTTCACAGGAAACAATCCTCTTTCAATTAGTTGCAAAGCAGATTTCAGAGGGAAAGCTCAACCAACACCAGGGACCTACTCTGAGTTCTCAACCCTTGTAACCTGTTGATTCCTCATGTGAACTTGAATCTCCTCCTGAAGGTGAAATTTGTCTTCAGAGTCTGCTGAGCATTTCAGTCCCTGGAAAGTTCTTACAGTGTCTATAAAAATTTCTGCTCTTAACCTTTCTTGTGTTATAAAAAGCACAGCCACGTTCCTCATAACTATTTGATGTCTTATATAAAACCCTTTATAAAATAAAATAAAAAAAAATCTCCCCAGATAGCCTCAAAAAGAAAAGTTGTTCTGCGTCGTCTTAAAACAGCATGCTTACTTAATATGGACATGAAGATAGAGTCAGTGCTCTGAATTCTGGACTGCCCACGCTTGCACTGGGGTGCCTGGTTGAAAACCTGCCCACTGCTGAAATACTCCCTACACTCCTTGGGGAGGTGGTGTCAAGAGTAAAAGCCAGAAAGGGAAACTTTTGGCTGGTGTCCAAAAGCAGTTGTAGAAAAGAAGGTTCTCTCTCCGACAGCATTCTGACACGCTTTCTTCAGTTTTGCCATGAAGTTGAAATCTTTCCTCGGGAGAGATAAGTGTATATACAAAGACAGCACAAGCGTGGGGGGCTCAGGAATTTCAAACCTGGAACAGTCTGACATGAAGAAAGGGAGGGGAGCGGAGTGAGGAAGAGACTGCTGGATTTCCAGAAAGGGCTGTCAGAAGTAAAGCCATTTCAACAGGTTTATCTTTGAAATATTTCGACTGCCAAATCCTCCTGAGTGGTTTTAAAATAATGTGGACTTAGTCCTTGTATGATTTTACAGGAGGGTGCTTGTTTGCTTGATTTCTGAAAGTTTGAATCCATCATATGCATAATGACATGTATGAGCCGCAAGATAAAAACAGTTTTGCATTTATGCAATCAATGACTAGCACAGAGCACATTAGTATCTGAAGAGCAGCTAAAACATGCAGTCACAATTTTAAAACTGTGGCCGGAAGGATGGAAGGGGAAGCAGTAATGAGGGAAAGTATCTGAGGGTCTCTTTGAATGTCATTTGGCACTGGCTACATCACAGAAAGAGTAACAGATCCCTGTCATCTCCCAGGCTCACACAGTCTGTGGTGGTGGCTGGGAGGGTGGCAGCCTGGGTGTGCACATACCAACACATATGTGCAGGTAAAACCCCGAGGACTCTCTGAGAAAATAAAACTTTAAAACAATGCACATGCAAGAGTTTTATATATTCAAAGTCTATATGTCTACAGAGAATAAAATAAAACTTGGCAATTGTCTAACTGATCTCATGGTGGCTTTCACCCTCACAATACAAAATGTGTATCAGATTTTGACCAGCAGTATTAACTTAATAAAGCTGTCTTCACTCCACATTTTCTTATATTTTTAACTATGAAACAGGAGAGAGAATGTAATCTTAAGTTTCTTCTGAATAATTGTTAATAAATAAACCAAGAAAGGAAGTAAATGTCCTTGTTAAGAAAATTGAAAGCTAATTTCTAAATGAACCAATATAATTATTAAAAGACACAAGGGAAACATACAAGATAATTTTCTTAATTATTCTCTACAGTGACATTTTAGTGTGATCTCAGCTCTACTGCTAGCTAGTTGTTATCTTCTTTATAACCAACAAATTCTCTTAATGTCAATTTTTTCATTGGTGAAATAATAATACCTATTTCTCAGTATTATGTGATTTCAAATAGTACAATGAATATATCTTTTGGTGACTGTAAAATGCTGCACACAAGTTGATTATCATGACTGGTAATACTGTCTCCGATTCATTTCACTCATAATATTGAAGAAAGTGTTATTTCATAGCTTCTTAGATTTTGATCAGTCACTAATGCACTAATTTCATGGTTATAAAATATTAGAGCTGAAAGAGATCTTGGAAATTATTTCATCCAAACTCCCTCATTTTTAAGGCCCAGAGCTTTTGTGGCATGCTCAGAGTCAAACATCAATATGCATGGAATACAGTAGCGGATTGCAGATACATACATCTGGAACATAGGCTACTGCAAGCTTGCTAAACGTTTTCTTCAATAAGATTTTCTGATTCTTTGCAAAAAATTAGGTTAACAACCCTGGCCTTAAAGAAAATTTCTGTAAACTGAATTTCCTATTTATCCATTAGTCCTTATAATGTAATTTTAAAACTATAATCTCATGGAAACAGCAGCCAGAGACATTGTTTGAAGCTATAAATCCAATGCTCTTATTCCCTTGCTTAAACCTTCTATTGAGCCTCTCTGGCCTTTGTTATAGAAACTCCTCACTATCATCTACAAGACAAGCATGCTCAGATTCCTTTCAGCTCAGACAAACTCATTCCTTTGAAAACATCCTCTTCCTCAATTATCCTTCGGCCACACCTACTTTTTTTTCTTTGCTTCTCTGGAAAGGTTTCAATAGAAGGAATCTTACTGAGTCCTCTGCATCATCATTTCCAGCAATCAGGGTCACTGGGATCTCCTGATCTTTATTTAGTCCTAGGTACAGAAAGGTGGAAAATTCCATTCCCCATGTTCCATCACGCAGAAATGCCTCCTGTGATGATCCTGAATGACAGAGGAAGCCAAGTAGCCACAGAGATTGACTGTGAAAGACCGGGACATAGGACATTTTTGCTGTCTATAGCTTTTACATTACCTTTTGGGATTTCTTGTTTCATTTGCCATTTTCAAATAACAGCAGGTGTAAGGTGGTCAGTTGTTCTCAAACAGGGAGGGAAGAGTAGATTAGTAAGAATGTGACCAGAAAGATGTTTCTAGCTAGAATATGTAAAGTCCCCTGGTAACATTGTTCCACAAGACATCAGTTTTTATTTACTACAGATGATCTCGATAAAGAAATGATAAATGAAATACCATGAAGTATAAATATAATACTTTTCCTCCAGTATTCTTAGCACCTCTATGTCAGATGAGGCTGACTTGCACTGTGAGCTTCTTCTAGCCAGGATCAATTAAATCATCAGGTCCAAGAGACACTACCCCAGCAAAGGGCAAGTGTCCACAGTTCTAGTGTAAGAGCCCAACCTTGGTGGTTTAGAATGTTCCTACAGACCTTTCCACATTTTTAATTCTGAGTCCTATCTGCTAGTCTCAGGCATTCTTCTTGCTTCCCTCCATAACTTCGCACTGACTATGGTACATCAATGGTGCTCATTGAACATCTGGCAGACATGAGAATAGATAGATGACGGGATTCATTTGTAACTTGGCAAATATAAAATAGTCTCTATCTCTCTGTCTTTCTCTCTCTCTCAACCAGCATGAAGGGGCTTCTAGCTTAGGAAAAAATTGTCTAAATATATATATTATCTGAATATATATATATGTATATATATATATACACATATATATATATATAGTCTGAAAAAACATATATAGAGAGAGAAGGACAATTTTTCCTAAGCTACAAGCCCCTTCATGCTACAGGAAAGGTAACTGAAACATAGACATTGATATGTGTGAGACTTGGGTTCAATCACAGATCACCCCCCAAAATACCTTTTGATCCCAGGCAATACTGATATCTACAAATCTAGGACTCTCTATTTTTAAACTGTGAAATCATATATTCACTTTCCAAAACTAAGACCAAGAAGTGATATCGGGTATATAACATACTAAATTACTTTTCATTTCTCTACTATTTGATAGACTTCTTCCGTAGTGTAATCTTAAAACTGGATTATTGTTCCTTAGTTATTTGGCTTTGGTTTTGCTTTCCTAGGTCTAAGATCATATTAGAATGTCTGATGCTTTTATCTACACCTCCCTGCATTGCTGTTTTTCTCTCTGTGACTTAGGCTGTGTGTTAAGAAGCCAAGCAAAGCACTACAGTGGGTTAGCTGTTTTACTGCACATTGGTACATGTAACAACGCACTGCTTCTTGATCTAATACATCATAAATACATTTGAAAATATTTCCTTTTAGTTATTAAATAGTGTCTGCACTGTGACACTCATTTTGGAGAAACATCCCTACTCATCACTGTTTGTCGTTTGCCCAGCTACAGAAGTATGAAGGTGGTGAGGCTGCTGATTTATGTTGAAGCCAAATTTCTCTCACCTCTCGCACCCCTCCAATTCCCATCATTTTGTGAGTCAGGCTCTCTCTCCTTATCATTTTAATGCTGTGCCCATGCTTGGGGACCCTGGGAGAACTCATCACTTCCTGGAGAGGAGCATCCGTATCTCGCAGGAACAGAAACGGGATGGACGGCTCATTATTAGGGAAGAAGGGAGTGAACATAACATTTAGAAAAGCTCTGTGGCAGGCTCCGTGCAAATCAGGGATTTGTGGAAATGATCACATTCTTACAGCCTGCCTTCTCTCCACAGCATGTTCTGCTCATTAACTCATTAATCTTTGCACCACCCCTGCAGCGAAGGTAACTATTATTAGCTTGGGTTGTAGATGGAGAAATAGAACTAAAGTAGAGTGAAGTACAGCAACTTGCCCAGGATCACAGTGGGAGATGTTGTTGGGAGTGGGATCCGAGCCCAGAAGCCTTGTCTCCCCAGTGCCTGCTCCAGCTCCAAGACACCTCTCGTGCTGCCCATTAGCATAACGGTTAAGGGAAGCTGTCATTTTATTTTCTGGAGTTGTGTTCACCTGAGCTACTGAACTCTCCTGAACACACATACAGTTGAGTTGTTCTAACATTTACACTGCCAAATGTCTGCATAATTCCTCCCGTTTCCTTGCCTAGCTGTCAGCAGCTGCCTTGCCTGACAGAATGCACCCACTTGGTCAGGAAAATATATTTTGGGGAAAAAATACACTGTTACTTTTCAGCCCAGTATTACAAAAGAGGCACCTATCATCACTCAGTAAAGCAACACATGTTTTTCCAAAAAGAAAGGCATATTACATTATTGTTATGCATTGGTCGGACCTGTGCATCCCACCATGCAGTGCAAATGACATTTTGTTTTGTTAGCATTAAGCCGCAGGTGAAAATGATCTGACGGTGGACATTTGGCCTTTTTCAGCTGGGACTCTTCTTTGAACTTCCGGGCACCTGTGGAAAGAAAGGTCAGGCAGAAGACCGAACATGAGTGAAGTTCTGCCATGGTCTCAATGTGTTGGACTCCTGATTATCCCAAAGGTACAAGGGGTCTCGGTGCTGTAGTTAGACGCCTGAGGAAATGTAAACACAGAGAAGTAAACTGGCCATGGTCCCTCGACTCCAACTTGAACCTCTTTTACCTCGCTCTAAATCATGTTGAATCTATATATGAGAATAATAGTATGATATTTACTCTTACTTCAGCTTACTTACCTAACAGTATCTTCACTTTTGAAAAAAGCGTTTTATATTAAAAATTATTTGCTGTTTAAGAGCAGATGATTGTCCTGGTTTCTTGGCATTTCATATTTATGTACTGAAATATGTACTAGTTGGTTATCAAGTCAGAATGTGAAAACTGTTATTCTTGAGGTTGCAATTCCATGCTCTTTGAGCAAGGCATTCTACATGGACTGCTGAATAAAAGCATCCAGGGGCGGTAAATGTTGGGGGAAGTTTAGTGATAGGGTCTATTTCAATCAAAGTACCCAAGTAGACAAGTGCACTGATTGACAAACGTGTGCTCAGGGATACGATAGCTTATCTCTCCACCTGTGGATGCTGAAGCTTAGCTCAGAGAGCCATTGTGCCTTGTTAAATCCCTAAGCCAGCTAGCGACCAGGCTAAGGTTGGCTGACTCAAAGTTCTGACATCCTAGCGTGATTGCCACCAAGTATCACAGATCTGTCTCCTACAATAACCTTTGCTTTCAGAACCTCTGTCACCCCATCCTAGACTTCTTACTTGCTCTGCCTCCTCCCTCTGTTTCACTGATAAGCCCATTTTGAAAGGAAAGATAATCAATGGCTGTTGAAAAATTGCTTTCAGTTTCACATTTTCACTTTGATAAAAAAAAAAAAAACTTAACAAATGATTCTTTTTAGGCTTTTACGTTAAACATAATTCAGGATTATTTATCTTCCTATCTATTCTTTTGAACACAAGTATGAAAGAAACACTAAGGTAGTCACTAGTGTTAAGAAATTTTCCTCAGCTTCTTAAATGCTTCCATTCCATCTGTTATTTTATGATAAAATAACCATTATGCTGATGTACAGAATAATCTCCCTCCTTTCCTGCTCAAAACCTCAATGCTGAAAAATGTAGTGAAATGTTAAAAGAATCACAGTATATGATTGTGACAATGTAAAAATAAACAATATCATGTAAAGAAATTCAAAGAAATTAATGATTGAGATCATGTAAATTCAACATCATCTCTGAGCCTAAAACACTTCAGAGACTTTCCATTATTCCAAATATTTCAAATGCTTCATTATTCTAATTCACAATCTGCCATTGATCACCTTTCTGACTTCGCTTCAATACCTGCTCCTCCTTGACCTCTCTGCCTTCCAAAACACTAACTTCAGCCGGCTTCTAAGCAGAGCCAGCTTGCTTGTGTCTTCAGGCCTTTTCTAAGCCACTACTTCTTGAGTTTCACATTGTTGAAACCTTGTCATTCAGATCTTAACTCAGTGTTTCCTTCCCAGAGGAATCCCTCTCCAATCCCATCTAAATTAGCAACAATTCACCTTGCTATGTTTCATGGTATTGTTCATTAACATTTTGTTATTGATTTACTTATGTGTTTCATTATGTCTGTCCCCTCTGGAATACAATTTCCGTGATGCAAAGGGCCAGCTCTCTTTGCTTTGATAGTGTCTCTAGTAACCGAAAAGATGCATAGGGCAGAGCAGATGCTGAGTAAATAGTAGTTCAATGTATTGGTCAAAAAACACATTGTCCTCTGCCTAGGCAGGGATTGTACACCAATGATACATAAATGTTTCATAGCAGAGTTCTAACCTGGCGATTGAGAGCTTGTTAGTGGAATGAAGCAGAGAAGGAAGAGAAGGAAGAAAACCCAGGCACAAGAAACCTTGCCCCAGAAGTTGTGACATTGGCCCTCCTCTTAGGACTGAAATTCATGTATACAGAGTGATCAATTTTACCTACTTCTTAAGACTTTCCACTCTACGTCACCTCCCTGATCATGGAAAGACGCTTTCAATTAAACATCCCCTACCAGTTCTACCCCCCTCCACACACACACATACATACATCAATAACAGAAAAAAAGGCAGAGCTAAGGAGCACGGGAGGAATCCAGAACTCAGCTGCAGTAATCTGGGGCTTTGAGAGATTCATCCCCTCTGTACCCAAACCTAACTCACTCTACAGCCAGCACCCAGCTGTGTTATCAATGGAACACAGGTCCCATTCAGGGTCAGGTGACCTTGTGAAGCAGACGTAATATGTCACAAAGATACAGTGTAACAAAAAAATCTCTGCAAAGCTTGGCTGCCAAGCCAGCTTTCCTAAATAACATTCTGATTGCATTCGATGCCTCAGCAACCCCACTATTCTTGCTGTCCAGGTGCTCTGCAGCCAATATATGTACAGGATGATGAAAAGCCCAGGAATCATTGGACAAAAGCCAGGTCACATATCAGCAACATTGGCATAAGGGCATACAAACAATCCTGTTAAATATTTAGATGTATAGGACCCCAAGCATGACACACACTCATCTAACAATGTGCTTCAGTTAGCCAGAAGACTTGAGATTATAAACCACTGTCAGGGGATGCTTGTTAAAAGGGAACAAGTTTGAGAAAGACTTGTTGCATAATAGGTTTTAAATCACCACCATCAAATGGCCTGGTACTAGGCTGACTGTATTACAGCACTCATCCCATACGTGTACATTTTGTATTTGCAGTAGTAGTTGTTGCAAATTGCTTTCACAAGCATTTTTCTGTTTTATGCCCAAGTTAAAAGTTCAAAGAGATAGATTCATTAGTAAGTTTTTGTGCATCTACTCTGGACAAAAAATCTAGATTATACACTATGGGAAACAGAAAGAATAGCCCTCTACTGGAAAAAGAAGGCACATGCGGGAATGAGCAGATGTTATCTTTTGAGAGAAGCTATAATGGAATAAGCATCAGGTGCATATCTAAGATAAAAGTAGAGTTTAACAGCTAGAACAAGGATACCTCTTATCATCAAGAAACAGTCCTAGGTTTGAAGTGTAAAACTTATGACATACAGTTGTTCAGAGCACAAATGAGATAGGACATTCTAAGTAGAGTGATTAAAGGTATATTGTAGATGTACATGACCATTGAGTGATCCAAAATATGAAGAAGAATTTTCAAATATTCTTATGGATTTTATAGAAGGATTCAAATTTGAAGTAATATTTGAGAGAAGGGTTATAAAGACAAAAATGTAAATGTGTATGTACATGTGAGAATGCATTTTTCATGGAACGATGATTTGTTTTGCACACGGAGAATGGCGCGCATTCTCAAGGATTACAAAGCTAACCAATTTGACCCAATAAGCAGTACATCCTCACTCAAACCAAAAGTCTGCTTCCAAATGAAGGACATTACCTGTTCCTCTGTTCACTAAACACAGTCCCACTACATGGAGATAGAGTGTTTCTCTTAAAAAATATCAGAAGCCTGACATGTGTACAACAAGATCCAATTAGGGAGACCATTTGCTGGAGGTTTAAGGAAGTGACTAGATCATGAGGTCATTAACCTCATAAATGGATTGATCCATTAATGAGTCCATAACTGAATGGGCCGTTAGGAATTGGGGCCCCGATGAAGGGAGGAGATCAAAGGCCATACCCATGGGGACTCTACCGTATTCTTGGCCCTTTCTTCCCAAGCTGTTTCTTCTATCTTCCATTTATCCTTCCCCTCTACTCTCTGTGTCTGTCTCTGTCTGTCTCTATCTCCCTGACTCCCTCTCCCTCCTCACACCACTCTCAGCTCTCCTTTCTGGCTGCCATAATGTGAGGAGTTTTCTTCAACCACTTTTCCACCATAATGTTCTTCAACCCTAAAGTGATGGAATCAGACAAATATGGACTAAAACCTTTAACACTGAAAACATGAGCTGGAAGAAACCATTCCTCTTTTAACTTGTTTCCCTTGGGTATTTTGTTACAATAATGAAAAGCTAACTAATATGAGGCAGAAAGGAGAAGCTCCCTGGAGCACATATGCTACTCCTAAAAAGAGCATCTCAGCTGATTTAGAACATCTGTGGTACTTAGCAAGTACTACATGGACCAAGGGAATTTCTCATAGATGATACAGAAGAAGGGGGAGAAGAAAGATATCTATGTAAAGTAGGCCACATTCAAACTCATAGCAAGGGCCACCAAAGACATACAGGATAACAATGTACTTATCTCTCCACCCTGATGGAATAGGAAGGAAGGAAGAGCATGATGTACATCTTCACCAAGAGAGAACACTGTTGTATTTCAGAAGGAACCACTGATACACGGAAGAGGAAACTTGATCATAGGTCAGGGGCTATCTTGGTGGGACAGAAGTTTGGAACAACAAAATAAGCCTGTGGGTACAGTAAATTATCATGCCTTTGTAATATAACATTGTGCTTCTCTACTGTTGTGCTCTTTTCAACAGCCCTGTCCTGAAACTGATAAAAAAAGAGAAGCAGAGTGCTTACACAAAATAGAATTGTTAACAAGGAAAAAAATCTTACATATGTCCTTTGCCTTACTTAGTAGACTTAAAACTCATTAATTTTCAAAGTCACATATCTGAGAAACATTATTTTCCCAGTAGCTTTGTTGCTGATAACACCTTTGACATGTGAGACCTGGTAACACTTGCCTACACCCACAAGATAAGGACTTTTTACACAAAATGATGGTGCCAACTACATGAGTTCCTCTAGGACAAGTGGCTCACAACCATCTCATGGCCCAAGTCTGTTACAATAAAGGACATCCTTTGGTATTGTGCCCCTGACCAGTGAAAATTACCAGGATATAGGCCACACCTACCATGTACCACAAAAACTTTTGTGTTCAAACTATAGGAGTTTGGAAGGTGGTTTGACCATATAGGCTCTAACTTCATCATATATCAATGAATAAACATACTAATGAGATCATAATTAGATGGCATTTGTCAGCCTTCTCAGGGAACCCAAGGCAGAATTTTCAGAGTGAGGTCCTAAGGTTAAAGAGCACACGTGTGCAAGACATCAGCAACAACAGGAGGCATCGTGGAGCAGGGCAGAGCACAAGAATGAAAGAGTGCAAGAGAGCAAGAGCAAGAGATGCCTGCATCTTTACCGTGTAAGTCTTATACAGGTTGTTGTCTCACATTTACATTCTTACATAGTGCTATATCCAGTGCATGTATGTTGACCTGTGCTAAGTCAGGGTTACATAACTGTATCCCACTGTGCACCTGTGTGAGACAAGTGGCATGACATCCTCAGATGTCCTGAGCTTTTAAGCAGTCAGAGTGGTTCCTCACAACATTATTGGGAGTTGATTAAAACAGGTGGTGGTAACTATTTGAAGGGAATGAATCATGAGTTTGGGGAATGTACATGTCCCCAGCCCCTTCTCGTGTAGAATTCTTTTTTCTCTCTTTTCTAGCTGCCACGTGATGAGCAGCTTTTTTCTGAAGGCCTTTCTACCATGACATTCTCCCTCAGCTTATGCCCACAGCAATGGACCCAGGCAACCATGGACTAAAACTTCTAAGCCATAAAACAGAATAAACTTTTTGTCTTTAAACTGTTTGTGTCAGGTATATTGTCACAGCAGTGGAAAGCTAACACAACTGTAAATTAATACAAACTTGCTGATGTCTTTTCTTCTGCAAGCAGCTTGTTCTCTCTCTTGATCTTCCTTTCAGTTGAAGCCTCAATTCAACTGAAGTATCCCAATCCCTATCAAGTTTTCCTGCTAATAGTGTGGGGTGCTTGCGCTATTTGATGCAATCTCATTTCATTTCTATTGTTCTCATGCCAGAAGATCCTGGTGTGCAGTATCAGAGTCCACCCACAAATAAGTATCATGAAGACTGTTCTTGCAACAAGATCGTCACGGATCCTGAAGCTGTAAGCAGAGCAGGTTTCTCAGTTGTCCCTGTTATGGTCAACCAGAATTCCTTGGAATGTCTTGAATACACTGACCTTTCTATGTCCTTCCAAATCACACACTTGATCACACTCACCTAGGGTGAGGAGATGCTATTCCTTGGGCTCTACCCAATGTCAAAGAAGAGTATAAAAATATTTGGGGACTGACAATCACAAAATTGAACTTGATATGAAGTCTCACTTGTAAGTACATTTATACAGATTTTGTGTTCTTTTACCTTTCATTCTATTTTCTTTGATGAATTTTGAATATATCTGAAGGCTTGGTCAAAATTATTAGCGGTAAACATCTTAGGTTTTATTGAATTGGTTTTGTTCAAAGTAAGGAAAAGAGTTAATGTCAATTTAAAGCAATACTTTGAAGAATATGCAAACTGATTGTAGCTCTACTTAAACATCAGGGACAATTATTCACAAGGGCTTTCTTTGAAAAGAAATCCTCAGATGATCTCATCTCTTATTTATAAGATACCCAGAATTAAGAAGAACTTGTGTAAATATAAATGGCACTTTTATTGTGCCCTGCTCCAGCGCTAAAGAATGGAGCTGCTACATGGACACTAAAAGCAAAGGAAATAAAACTGGGAAAAGTCTTGGCCACCAATTCAGCAGCATGTCACTGGAGAAATCCTGCATCAGGAACAGGAAGTAATGGGCTCAAGGTGAGACTCAGCGCTTCCCACCCATGAACTCTCAAAATCTCTACTCGTTCTGTTGTTAAATGTGGACAGTCAGCACCACCAGCACTCCCATGCAGTCCACCTCACGGGAGTGCTGCACACTTAGGAGGGTCACTGGGCACAAAAACTCCCTAAGCCATGGTAAGAGACCACAGAAACAAATTTAAGAAGTGAATAATATATAAAGAATCATAGCATAGCTGTGGAGGGGTGTAGCACTTGGGGGCAGAGAAACTAGAACTCAGGAATAGGATGCCACAGGGATAAGCCATGGATTTCTCAAATCTCATTAAGTGAGAGTACCTTGGATAGTCCTAGCACAGGGTAGAAGGTATTTATCTCCTTCTATAAGGAAGTAAATAAAATGTTTATTTCCTTTTGCTTCAGCAATCCATCACCCAGGACTTTCTACTTTTTCTCTGATGTAGGTTTATGCTTTCTGAAAATCTGCACTCAAGGTCATGTCTTCCAACCTACTCTGAACGGGTTTTCTGTTGAAATGCTTCCAAGACAGTCAAACACCACCACTGAAGCTTTAGACAAAAGATATAAGGAGGAGACAGAAAGAGCCACTGAAAGTAAGCACTTGTGTATATTTTTTGTGTGAATTTGAGTGTGGAAGGATGTGTGTGTGTCTGTATGTGCGTCATGTTTCACTGTGTTTAGGAGAGTGTGTCCAGATGAGAACTTAGCTCGGTGGGAGATAAGTGTACAGTAGTGTCAACAATTGTCATAGGAGGAGCAGCCCCCACTATGCATTCAGTGTAGCTGTAGCTAAGCTAATAGACAAAGACACCAGGTGGCAACACCCTGGCCCAGAGCCACACAGGACACCTACTGACCAAGGAATGGGGCTGGCTTAGTTAAAGACAAAGACAAAACCTAAAATTTTGTGTAATTTTTGCCTGCATGGAAAAAACGACTTCCAAATTTGCCATGGTAAGAAATAATGTTCCCCTTTTCCTCAAACTGGCTTTCACCCTTTCCTGTTTGAGATTTTATTTTTTGTAAATGTATTACTCAGGCAATTGAAAAAGCAGAAAAATAAACACTGCTACCATTTTTAAATTATGAGTATGGCTGTTAGTAATCCTTGATCAGTCCTGCCATGCTTCAGTGACACTTCCTTTTCACCAGAAATCTTTAAAGTACAGGATGTGCGAAGATAGATAGATAGATAGATAGATAGATAGATAGACAGACAAAAGATAGATAACAGATAAACGGATAGATTCAAAACTTCATTTGTAAACATATCAATATGCCACATAAATTTGAGATTCAGTTCTTTCAGCTAAACACAAAAAGAGAAGAAATTCTAAGGAGCAGTTGTGATGGTATTGTTAAAAATATTGAATCCAGCTGAAGTACTTTCTTCTGCCTTCCTTTCCCAAGCACTGGGACAGGGTATGGCTGTTGATTCTGTCAACTGGAAAATTCTTCCTAAAGGGCAAAATGGAACATTATGTATCACAGTCAACCAAAGGGGGAAAAGTAAAGTAGAAAATTGCCCTCCAAGCTGATAAAATCCCATCCTCCTCCCATGGCAAGGCAGCACCATTCTTCACAGGCTCTCATCCTAAAGACATTTAGAGGGTCATAATTTCCACTTCCTCTTTCTTTTATTCTTCATTCCTGTTCTTGGTGAGGAGAGGCAGGTCTGAAAGGAGCTGGTTGCTGAAGACTGAGAGAAGATGGTCTGAACTAATTCATCTTGTGACCTTTCAGTGCCTTCACAGTAAGGTGATTTAATAGCACTTAATCTGTCAAAAATCTGAAGCTTTGTAATAACTGTATATTAAGCCAGTTTTTATGGAGCATTAGCTAAAGTCCTTCCAGTTTACGAAGAAAGAAGAAAAAAGAGAATGAGCACTTGCCATGTTTATCCTCATTAAACTCCCTGGGGCTCCCTAATGTGTCCTCATACTGAAGAGTGAGTGACCCACAGGGCAGATATGTGCCTTCCCCATAGGGCAGTTTTGGGCAATGTATGCATGCAAATGCAATAGGTTTTTTGCGTCACTGAAAGCTCTAAAAGGTTCACCATGAGTGTTGTAGAGTGTACCTAGGAAAACCAGACCATAACTGGCTTAAATGGAGTGGTACTGGCTGGGCAATGAGTCTGATTCTGCAAATAGATTTATTTATGAGAACCACTGATAGACATCGGGCAAACACCACACAGCTGGGCCCTGTTCTGTTTTGAATCTGCAATACTTTATTGGAAAGTGAAAGATTTAAGACTAGTTTAGTGTGTGTGTGTTTTCCAACAACAACCAACTCACTGACAACAGTTAGGTATCTAATAATTCAATTATGACAGCATCTTCCCAAAGCTAGTGTCAAATCCCACAAGGCCCATGTTTATGTCTCACAAGGTTGTTTCTGGTTCTGACAGCATTAACAAGTGAGATCCTCAGCTGGTCTCTGTCTGACTACAAATTAGGGTGCTTCTCATGACCTCCTTTGTAATTTCAATAGTACACTAGTGACCCACAAACTCAGGGACATACTTTACTTGCTTATACTGGTCTATTGTAAAAAGTACAACTCAGAAGCAACCAGTTAGAAAAAGTATATAGGGTGAGGTGTACAGGTGGAAAGCACAGAGCTTCAATGCCCTCTCTAAACATCACCCTCTCACTTCTTCAATATGTCCATCAGCATAGAAGCTCTGTGAATCCCATCGTTGAAGTGCTTTTATAACCCACTTCCAGCTCTCTTCTCCTCCTAGGAATTCAGGGCATGAGGCTATAATTTATACACTCTAGCACATGATGGTCTTTCTGTCATTACCCAGAAGGCCATCCCACATAAACTCAGAAGAACTGAAAAGGCATCATTATTAATAACAAAAGTATTTCAGATAGTCTGTGTCCAGAATTAGGAAAAAAAAAACCAAAATGTATGTTTAATAATATGGCACTAGGACAAAGTCTATATGGTCTGCAAAATCAGGTTAGAAATTTTCTCTTGAATGGACCTAAAGTTTCACTACTTAAAATAGTACATTTATGTCTTCCTCACTACCTTACTCTCACTTCTCTTGTCGTAAAGCTAAATCCATTTAACCATATCTGTGTAATATGCTGTCCACATCAACTGTTCCCCAGGGTTCAGTCCCACCTCACCTCCTAACTAGACTCTCTTGTGCTGACCTTCCAATCCTCCCCTTCCTTTTCTGAACTCCTATGTCACTTGCAAACTATAACATAAACTTTGTTAGTATGAACTGTTCCACTTGAGTCATAACTTTTATGTTGTTTGGTATAAGGTAAGTAACAGATGGCTTATTTGAATCAGGGTAAACTGTGAAAGGTTTGGTGCAAGAGCCACTTTTAAAATCAGTGATAGGATTTAGGGAAACTACAAAAAACAGCAAGAGGCCAATGATCTTGTTCTTATTCTTCAATTTCAAGAGATTGAGAAAGGAATGGTTGCCAAGATGAGCCACAAAGATTTGACTGAACTCTGACTGAGCTGCCTTCCATTAAAGGGGATATGACAAGTAATAGAGGAAAAACAATCAGCTCCACATGATACCAGCAAGGTTGATGGGTGAATGAATATATAAGACCCACTCAATGATCCCCTGCTAGAGTTCTTCAATGTCTGATTCAAACCAGAAGCCACAGGCAAGTGAGTTCTATGATGGTCACACAGGTCAGTCCCCAGGAGAAAGAACACGGAGAGCTGCTTGGGAAGTACAACATTACAGAGAGACTGTACACACTCACTAAGATGTGGATCCCAAAGCCTGTTAGGTATTTCCCCCAAACAGAGCCCCTCATCCACGGTTGCTATTCCACAGTGCCATCTTCTGTCTGCTTGGGATAGTGGAAAGAAGCTTTTCCCCTGCTAGCTTTGTAGGACCTTTGTTAGTCATTTTTCAGCTGCTGTAATATATACCTGAGATAAATAAATATAACAAGGGAAAAACGTTTATTTTAGATCACAATTTTAGAGGCTTCAGTCCATGGTTACGACCTCATTGCTTTGGGGCTGTGCTACTTAGTACTTCATGGCAAGAGCACACAATAGAGGGGGCTGTTCGCCTCGTAGAAGGAAAGAGAAAAAGAAGGTGGAAGAGGACGGCTGGAGGCTCAATGTCCTCTTCGGGGCCATGTCCGCGACGACAAGACCTCACACTAGACTCATCTCTCAGAGCTTACATTGCCCATCACCTCTCAATGGTATCAGGCTGGGGCTATATCGATGCACGAGCCTTTCAGAAACAGGTGTGTGAGATCGGACTTTAGCAGCCATTATTGTACTCTCCCTGCTGAGGACGTTAGCAAAAGAGTAAGGAAGTTAGGCTCCATAGATGATGCGCAGCACCAAACCCCGCGGATGGGAAGTGTATGCGTGGTGCCTTCCGTCTTCTAACTCTTCGCTGTTTGTATGGCGCTTCGTCCCTGGTCTTTATTTCATCTCACGGTGACATGTTAGGCTCTCTTCCTAACTTCTCCATGAATACTCTGACTCCATTTCTCTCTACTTTATACCGTACTTTTAAGAGTTTGATTACGATTTTAATTGCAATAAATATGCTTATGCCACGGACCTTGCTTTGTTCTGTTATCTCAAACCAGACCTTTCTTAGTCAATTAAAAGGTCATATATAAAATTCTATGCAGCAGCTCTTACTGAGCGGTCTGCATACATCTCAAAACTCATTCTCTTTCTGAAATGACTCCCCCTTCACTGTGAAGTCCTCACTCCTCACTCACTGAAGAGTTTCTCCACCCACTGACCTATTCAGACCTAAAGCAGGAGCCTGTTGATTCTGTTCTCCACTTTATCCCCCACATGTAGCCCTGTGACACCTGCAAACTCTCCTTTGTCCCAGAACATGCACAGCCACGCTGCTCAAAGAACCAGCATCTCTTGTTCAACTGCTACCAAAAGTTCCTGCTTCCCCTTGTGCTATAAAATACCTTTCTGGCATAATGTTCCTGTCTTGGACCCAGGCCAGAGTAGACTGGAACTAGGAGCAGAATAAATCATTTTCTTGGTTAAGTTGTGCATCAAGGATATTTCCTTTCGGCAATGGGAAAACTGGCCAATACACCTTCCACAGTGCTAGTAGAAGGAGCATTTGAAAATGCTAACCAATCCAGCATTTTTCTTAAAGCCCTTTTCCAACTTCATCACATTTAGAATAAAATTCAGATTCCTACCTTGGATCTACAGGACCTTATTTGATCACCCTTGCCCCCCACTCCAGGCTGATCAGCCCTACCAGAGTCCACTCCTCACTCACTCCTGGACCTACCAGCTCTTTCCTGCCCGAGAAGCTTTAACGCAGATTCTGTTCGTTCTTGCCTCTTCTGAAAATGTGCATGGTGGCTCCTTTGCTTAGCTCAGGCACTGGTTCAAAGGACACCTTCTCAGGGAAGCCTTTTCTGGATACTCTGTGTAAATTAATTCCTGTGCTGTTTATTTTCAAATCTCTTGCAGTTTTACTCTCTCAGCAGCTGTCTCATTTCTAGAGTTACATTGTTTATAGTCTCTACTAGAATGAAAACTATCCTAAAAATCATCAGGCCTCACTGGCAAAACAAACAAACAGGCTAGTACATGTCAGTAAAAAAAAGCAAACAATACTTTTATCTTCTTCCTAGAACTCAGGCAGGGAGGACCGGGTTGGCTGTGGAACCTGGAGGTTGGTGGGCAGGAGCTATCAAATTTTCTCCTAAAATGAATGGGTGAATGAATAAATGAATTCATCAATAAACTCTCTTCCTCTTATAAATTATTCTGCAATTAATTAGGCACCTATCTCCTAACAACTTAATATATTGGTTGTTCACCCATATTTAGTTTTCTCAAATATAATTAAAGATTTTGAATGCTTAGGAATAATCATTTTATATAATATTAAACCTTGTAGCTTCTAGAATTTTATTTGCAATTTAAAAGTTAATAAGTAAATATTCATTGAAGGAATAAATGGAAAAATTAAGTGAGCAGAAATGAAGGAGCAATACGCCTTTCTTTTCACATGTTAACAAATGCCACATCAAACTAAAGACCTCCAGCCAAGGGCAGCTCTGGTACATCTCTTGGCAAAAATCTTTTCTATGCTTAATATTCTCCCCCTGGCCTTGCTCATTTCTTTATAGTTTTAGCCTTTGCAAAAAATTCAAAGAAACAAAGAGGCATAACATAAGCCCTCAGAGAAGCTTGGTTAAAGAGAGAGAAACAGAGGTAAGCAGCAGATGTGATTTAAGATGGGCACTCCAGACTTCAAAAATTTCTTCAGTCAGCATTAGAGCTGCTTAATATTTTATATAGCATTGCTTGCCTAGGTGTGACATCTAGAAAACCTCATAAATGTATAAGCTTTCTGTTTTGATTTGTTTTTTTCCTGGCATTTAGAGATAGATTTTGTCCACATTGCTTGCATTCCCCTCCCTCTCTTCTTGCTTGCTCATCCCAATTGTAAATATCTACAGTTTTCCTTGATTGTATTTAAGAAATATATGCTAGATAACCTTCCTGCATTTCTTTAAAATAATTTTTGAAGATCACATAACAAAATTTTTTAAAGTCTCATGAGCAAGGAAAGCCTGATAAGGCCTTTATTCATTCATTCCTCATTCAATATCTACCACACTAAATTTGCAGGAATAGAAACAAGGGTGAACAAAATCAGGTCTGTCTGCACTCCAGATAAAACTTTTTAGGCCCTCACTTCCTCTGCTGGAAAGCACAAAGGAAGCAATGTCATGAAAATGATACCTTGGGAGAATGTTCAACCTGGGAACTGAGGGGTTATGAGCGCATTGAGACACATGCCTTCTTTTGTTCTGGAGAAGTCTGAAGATAGGAGACAAAGTGAGGTGGAGAATGTGATGATGACTTTGATTTGCTCGTGGTGCATTCAAAAGAATTCCTCAGTGGTTCCTATGGATCTGCTACAGGAGGATTATATTAGCCTTTGTTTACTATGACAAAATACCTGAGGTAATGAATTTAAAAAGTAAAGATTTATTTTGGCTCACAGTTCCAGAGGTTCTGGACTGAGATCTGGTGGTCCTACTGCATTGGGCTTGTGGTGAGGGCACAGGGTGGCAGTGGTGAGGTGTCTACAGTGGGGGAAATGATTCATCTCAAGAGCCAGGAAGGAGGGGAGAGACAAGGAGGGAAGGAGGGAGGGAGACAAGGAGAGAGGGAGAGCAAGAGTGAGAAAGAAACCAAGAGAGAAGATACAGGGATCCCACAACCACTCTGAGGCTACCTCTAAGAACTAAGGACCGCCCTTCCCCCACACACTAGCCTCCACCTCTCATAGGTTCTATACTTTCCAGTAGCATCATCTTGAGGACAAGTCCTTAACCACCAAATCTTTAGAGGAGAGTTATCATCCAAATTATAGTAATCACAGGCTTTATTTTCAATACTGGCAAAGGAGGGGCCGCTTCTTAGTGAGATGTATATTGATCAAAGCTAAAATCTACCACAGTGGGACTAGGTGAGTGAAATATTCTCTGTACTACTACTGCTACTGAAGATAATATTCTGTAGCAGGGCCACTGACAGAAAGGTCAAGGGTGGGACTGGACCTTGCTCCATAGAAACCACATGCACTTTCACTAGAAGAGACCAACAGCCCCTTCCAAAATCAGAATAAACTATAGAGACACTGCTGTGGCCTCCACACCTCTGCACAGCTGATGAATTTTGAAGATGATCTCTGTCACTCTCCAAAACAAAAACAGAGAGATCAAGAATTGAGAAAGAATTGAAACTGGAGACTATGCTCTCTGTTTCAGGGAAAGGTCTTCACAGTTCCCATTCAAGTCTACACGATGGGGAGATCAAAAGGGAAGAACAACCTGGAGTTTCAAACTTAACCAGATTATGGGTAGTGAGAGTGCAAATTAAAATGACACTGAGATTCCATCTTACTCTAGAGAGGATGGCCACCAGCAAGAAATTAAACAGTAACAATCCAGAAATTAGACAGGGCTTCAGGGAAAAGGAGACTCATGGTGTTGTAAGTTATTCACATTTATCCTCCTGTTATTCACATTTCAACTCATATTGAAATGAAATTGAGTACAATGACTATGAAATCAATATGGAGAGTCCTCAGAAAACTATAACAAATTCTATTCAATTCAGCCATTTTCCTTTTAGGTATCTTCCCAAAATATCATATTCCATGCCACAAACATACATGTGTTTATAGTAGCACATCCTCATAATAACTATACCTTGGAAGCAACCTACATATCCATCAATAGGTGAATGGAAAGAACAGTGTGGTATTGGTACATCATGGAGTACTACTCTGTAATAAAGAAGGATAAATGGGACCAACTTACAAGAAAATGGAAACACCTTGAAGTCATAATACTAAGTGAAATATCAGACACACAAGTTTAAATATCCCATGGTTGCTCTTATACAAGAAACTCAATGTACAAATGAATTAAAGAGCAAAATAAAAGATAATAGGAAACAATGAGAGATACGTTTTGTAAAAGAGGACATACAAACAGAAGGAGGGGAACAGCGGGGAGAAGGAGATACAAGAGAGTTAACAGGTATTATGTACACACATAAACACTGCACAGGAATGCAATCATCTTGTACTGCAAACATGCACTATGAAACCTTTTAAAGATGAAAAACAGCAACTAGGCCAGATTAACCTAATAACTTGAAGTGACCATGAAGTTTTGGGATCTACTGTACGATAGGAAGAGAACTGAGAAAGAGAAGAGTTGAAAGAAGTATTTAAAAAAATAAAGTCCACTTTGTGTTTGAAACCCCACTGAGATAAGCCACCTTCCTCTGGTTTATAGCCACTTAGTAGCAATGGTATGAGAACTCGCACATGAATCCCTGAGTGTACGTTTATGGCTCTCCTCTCCTCTTGAGGCCTAAAGAATTCCTCACACCCAAATCTCTTGTGATTTTAAAGAAAGGAATTCAGTAGGTCCTAAGTGGTACCTACCTCTCCTTTTCTTCTTATCCGTGTTTTCTGGGGGAAAACCTGGAGCCCAAGTTCCCAGAACACAGCAAAGCTTGTGAGTTGGTGGCATATTGCTGTAGTCTGCTCGCAATGGACACCAATTTGGAACGCTGGGTTCACCAGATGGATGACCTTGAAACCTCTGCAGCACAGTCAAGCTTAGACTGGGACTGGCTCTCCTTCAGCCTTGCTTTCTTTCCTCCTACATGCCTTGTGGTGCTGAGATCTGCCTTGCAGGTGGGAAACGATTGCATTATCATAAACCTCCAATTAAAGAGCTTCCCTGGTAGGCTGATCTGATCTCTTTATAAGAGTTGCTGATGTTGGCCAAGTTCTGCCCCTGATCTGCATATCCATTCACCCAGAAGCCCAGAGTTGCAGAAAGAGTTGGAGAAGTAATTTTGCCCAATAAGATTGGTACCTGCAGATTTTTCACAGTCATAGCTAATGCGGTAGATGTTTTAGAAACTAGTGAACAGACCTCTGCCTGTTTTGCAAGAGAAAAGAAACTAACTCCTTTTTCTCAAGTCATGGTTTGGATCTGGAATACTCAGAATCGTGGAACACTTTTGGTTGAGATGTCCCTAGAAAAATACCTGGAAGATCAGAAGGAAGACAGCCTAGCCTCTACATAATTAATCTAAACTTTATGATCACTCTCATAATAAGGAAAAATACAATACTGTCATGAACTTGCCCCAGAAATAATGACAAGATAAACATTTACAGTTGAACAAGAATTCTCTTGCAATTTCAAGATATTTTGTTGTAAAACCTGGATTCTAGCATTTCATAAACAAGAGTTCTGACTTAGAAATGTCTAAAGACATTCTCATGCCTAACACATTTTTAATAAAGATTTCAGAGCGATGTGTGAAGTGAGTGTGAGCTGATGAGGAATGAATACCTCACATATGCCACAGAAAATAAGAAGCCGTGCAAATTTACACCAAATAGTAGAGTTCTAGTTCTAAATGTAAGGGTTAACACCAGCATTTTCTTCATTTTATTTAAGTCAAAACACAGCTGATGCAATAGTTAATCTAAAAAAGCCAAGAACTATCAAATTCCAGCCTTTATTAAATGTGTGCATGACTGATATAAATCTTCAGTAAGCCCAGGGTCACTTTGATCCTTTTAGTGGCTCATAAAGCAGCATGTATCCTCCTGCGGACAAAGGAGGCAGATGCCAAGTCTGAGGGAACAGCAGCAGACTGGTCTTTGAAGGGAGGAAAGGAATGCATTTGAGTGTCAGATGGCCTCCGATACCGAGACTAGATTTCTTTACTCTCACTCTGGAAGAGAAAGACAATGAAAACTGGGAATTTTATAAATTGAGCTCATCTTCTGATCCTTCTCTATTGCTATCTACAGGTTGCGGGTATAAAATCTAATGTTCAGCATGGCAACCGGAGGAAATCAAATTGAGTTGAATGAAGTTTAAGTGCCCCCTGAAAGATCTTCAACCTAAGGTCAGAAACCTAATTATTGTCACCACAAGGGACTGACTAGAGGAAGCGCATGGCCTTAAGCTATTTGGAAGTGATTTAGCAAAAAAAAAAATATTTATATGGTTTTCTCATTCATCTATAGATAATTTGTTTGGTGCTCTTTCCAAAACCTGAAGTGGCTGTATTTTACCTTTTTGAGGAGAGGAATGGGTTTAACAGAACTTGCAAGTCAGGAATGGTTCTAGTTACCAGCTTTCTGAGGACAGCATGTGACATAGGCCAGGAAATGAAGGTCAAAACTGTTACACGGGCTGCTGGACTACTCTGCCGTATCTTATATGTAAATATGTAGTACACAAACCAGTCTCTTCCCGCAGGACCAGAGGAGAAAAGACAAGATAGTGAATTTAGAATTTTAGAATGTATTTTTAAAGAAAAAACAGTCTATGAGGACAGGGCATAAATATTACTGTTGTTATTATTCTGGTACCCACGAAATAACATTGCTGATGGCAGGTTCTCTCAGTAAACTATTTCTGGGGATTCCAGCAAGGGTTTGACAGGTGAAAGGCCACAGTTTGCATGAGTGAACCCCCAAGCGAGGTTTAAAAATATGAGTTTTAATAAGAAGAACCTTTTTCAATCTACATTTTCAGTATATTGACATAGTTACTCATATTGCAATTTCAGAATAAATGCTGCAGGCATAGCTCTAGCTAGTGAATTTCCCTCTACTAATCTTTAAGAGAGATCATAGTAAGTAGCATATTATCACAAAGGCAGATTCCTTGGGTCAAGATAGGATGAAATGTTATACACTTCTGGCAAATAAACATCCTACCATGCAAGACAAATTTGATATATTACTAACTTTTCAAATACTGAATCAAAGTTGTTATTATTTATTTTTATTGCCATCATTGATTTAAATACAATTTTTAAAATAATTCTTTTATACTAAATGGTCTCACATTGCCACACAGAACACAAAAATATGAAAAGGATGGAAAGGTTTTCTCTTGGTGGTGCACACCAGGTAGTATGGAAAAGCAGCATTGTGGTAATATATAAAGTTGTCATCATAAAATTACTGGAAAGAGAGAAAGTCTTAAACCCATCTATTTCACTGTGTACATTTTAAATTTTATTGTGAATAAGTACTCAAAGAAGCATACAAGATTCATCAGTCATCAATAATTTATTACAAATGAATGTGAAACTTCTTCCTGGGACAAGAATTCCCTGACTCCTTAATATCCCTCCCCTGTGCGTCCAATAACCACTATTTAGATTTTGTACAGATATCCACTTTTGTATGATATTTCCTTATAATTTTCCCCCTTGTCCTGATTAATTTTCTCTTGTTGCTACGATAAAATACCTGACACCAAAATTAAAGAGGGAAAAGTTTATTTAGCTTATAGTTTGTGGAGGTTTCAGTCCATAATCAGCTGACTCCAAGGCAGGTGGCATGGCGCAGGGACAACACTTCAAGGCAAAAAAAGACCACGAAAGCAAAAAGGGGAAGCAAGTCCCTTTTCCCCCCTTATATTATAAGCCGGCTCACTCCTGACCAGGACAGGTGTACCACTCTATCACCTCCTTGCCTTCCTCTTACATAGGATGAAGATCTTTCCGAAGTGAGGACCCTGACCCCCTGGTAAGTTGCTTAGTTAAACTTTTAAATTTCTCAGGGTGACACAGAGTATCAACCATACACCCCTAGACAACACCACTGAATGCTACAAATGATATCATTTGTGTTTGAAGTTCATAGAACTGGAATTATACCGCCTGTATTCCCTTGTGTCTGCCTTATATTCAACAAAGAGGTTTTAATGGGAGTCAGTCACAGACCTGTTAGTGCTCATGCCATTGCCATTAGCTGTTCAGTTCTTAGCCTATAGATCCTTTAAAACCCTAGCAATGGAGCAGGCAAGTAACTTCCACAGCGTGGGAAGGCCATGGCCATGAATGAGTCTGACTACGAGAAGTATGTTAGAAATGGAAAGAAGGGAAGAGAGGATGTGGGCAGGTCCTTTCTCTGTCATCCAGTCAAGGCGATCTTTCCTGTCTGCTCACACCTTACATTCAGAATCCTCGTTCTGGGAAAAAGCACAGTAGGATAAACTCAGTAAGTGCTCTTGTAATGCTGATTTGAGTGGAGGCAGAGGGCAGGAGAACAGAAGGGGCTGAAAGCGTTACAAGGTAAGCATAGCTGCTTCCAAATCAGCCAGGGCGCCCATATTTTATCCTTAGACCCTGCAAGCAACAGTGGAAAGCTGTTGACAGAGGGGCTAACCGAGGTTTTGGCCCCATGCATCTAAATCGCTGCTTCCTGCTGAAAGTTGTAGAATGTCGGGATAAACATTATGAAGTAAATATTGTGCACAATAGGGAGGGAATGAGCTGTGCCATTCCTATTAATGCGAATGAGGCTTTGGTGGTTAATTTCCCGTGCCTTGTGCTGCATATTTGCCCCAATTAGTTATGTCAAGCCTGTGCCACACTCTGACCAAGCTTCCACTTTGGGGGAGGGGTGCCGAGGGAGGTGGGTAATTGTCCTAATCATTTCTTTCAATTTCAGATGGTGACGGCAAGGCTGAAGTCTTTGTATTGTCTGCTTCTTCAGATGAGCAGCCTCTGAGAAACTAGCACTTCGCCAAAACTTTTGAAATGAACAACCCCTTGGAAATCATTGTTTTCATTAGGAAGCTACCTGCTGGGGCATTCTCTCAGAGGAGACGGGTTTATTTTAGCTTATTTATTTTACTCCAAAGAGTAATTTCATCTCTATTCTCATTAGACCTACAGTTTGGTTTAACATCCCTATTACTTCCATGATGATGCTCCAGATAATAGGAAATTAGAGGAGATGCAGAAGTGATTTTTACAGGAGTACGATCAGATGGATCAGTCCATAATAAGCTTTTATTCTTGTGTATAAGATAATTTTCTCTTTTGTTCCAAATAAATGTGTATATATCTCATATATGTAACCTCTCACATCTGCATTATATATTCTATGTATATTTCTTTTGCTTTTCCTACAAGATTGTAAATTCCCAAAGATTGGGGCGATATTTTATATATCTTTATCTTTCCTAATATCTCTCCTAATAGTAAAATGTTAGACATATGATTAATATTTTCTAATCAATATAAATATAATACACATAATAGATAATGATAGGAAGTATTAGGAAGAACTTTTAAGTGCCCAAATGGAATTCCCTTTAAGCCAATCTTGGAACACCTGCAATCATGCCATACATATTTTCAGACTCTGAAAACATTTGTTTTTACTGTGTGAGATTTGTTTTGGGAAAAATTTCTTTAAAGAAAATAATGTCTGTTTGAAGTGTAAGTTGGTGTAAGACATATAGGAAGAGATAACTTTTTGCCACAAGCTTGGGGAAAAGATATATGGAAATAATGATAAGTAAAATCCACTTTTAGGCTGGATTCAGGTGGGTTTTGCAAGGTGGTTGAAGAGGGGCTTGTACACCACTAAGAGGAACCACTAAGCCCAGGGCTTGAGCAAAGAGAATAAGGACTGCATAGACCTGAGTGTTGGGAGAAAGAGGTAATGAATAGGCCTCATGGTTTGTTATATCTCAAACATCGCTGTTAGCTCTGATACTTTTTTGGGAAGGAGCTGGGGCCTCTTACATGCCAGACACAACTGCTGCTCATAAACGGAGAGGAACTTCTTACAGTGTCATTGAAAAGCATGCACAGGCAGCACACTGAAAACTGTTCCTCGTTATTCATACTATTGGAAACAGAACACTATGCAGGTAAGCACTCCACTGAAACCTGAAAAAGGTATGGAGTGAAAAAGGTAAACAAAACCAATGCTAAAGAGTGTAATATCCCCCCTTTTCCATGTAAGCTCTCTAACATGTCACAAATGCAGTAATCAGTAGCCTCTTGATAAATATGAATTGAATAAATGAATGAATAATCCCTAAACATACCAGTACTAGATTGGACCTGGAAGATGTGTCCAAACCTTCATAGGTAGATTCAGCAAAGTAACTGTCCGAGGAGCAATGAATATCTATGAGTAAAAACGCACAACCAGGTCTTTGCCATCAGTCCCTCTTTTCATGCTGTTCTCCATAAAATAGTCTAGATTTGTCTCTGCTATCACCTGCAGTAATCACAGCTAACGCACTCAGGCTTCTATGTGCCACATGATACTCTAAGTATCCGTAAGTATTCAATAACCCTCCAATACCCCTAAGATGTAATTATTATTACCATCATCATATAAATGTAGACGTTGAAGTGTAGAGAGTCTTGGTGTATCAGTCAGCTTTCCCTTCACTGGAATATAACACCAATTTAAACTGTGAGAAGTTTGATGTAGCTCACAGTCTCAGAAGATTCAGTCCACGGTACTAATGCCAAAGCAGAAACATCTTGTGAAAGAATGTAGTGGAGCAATGATACTTCGGTAGTAGTGGAAGCAGAGCAGAGGAACAGCACCAGATGCAGACCCCAGGGTCATACACACCTCTATGACTCACACAGACATGCCCAGAAATAGGTTTTCCTAATCCCCTGGACAGCTCCCAAGCCAGTCATGTTAACAATACCTGTTAGCCATTATACTTGCCAACACATCTCAAAGTCACTAACCATTAAAAAGCTTGGGATTCCAACCAAAGAAGCCTTTCTTCACAGCTTGCTGTTTCTTCCCTTCCTCCTCTCCTCTCCTGTCCTACCCTCCCTTCTCCTGCCCCCTCCTCACCCCTCTTTCCCTCTCTCTCCTCCTGTTTTTCATGAGATGTAATTAACCTACTAAATGGATTTAATTATGTCTGCTTCCAAGATTCATGTGTTCTAACCCAATACCTTACAATATGACCACATTAGAAGATAAGGATCTTTATATAGATAACTGAGCTAAAATGAATTAAACCAGACCCTAACCAAATGTGTGTGGTGCCCTTATAAGAAGAGAAACTTTGAAGTCAGACAAACACAGACAAATGATGATGTGAAGACATGGGAGAAAGATGATGTCCATAAGACAGGGAGAGATATTTGGAATAAATAGTTCCTTCATAACTGATGTCTGATGGTTTATTGAAAGGAACAGTTGGTGCTTAATTTTTTTATATTTTGACCAGTTTTGCATGTTTATATCTGGTAATCTGAGCAACAGATTCGAAGACGACAAAATGCAATGGAACAACCACTGGTCAATGCCTACCGTCTTGTCTAGTGAAACCCTGTATTGTCTCTAATGTTTGATTTAATAATTATTTTTTATTCTCTTTAATGGTTTGAACAAGCTTCTATTCCTACACCTGGTAATCTAAGCAACTTCGTTCAAGATAACAAAATGTAATATAACCACCACTGTTAATTCCTATCATTTTGTTTTGAAACCCTGTATCACTTTTAATGTTCTTGCTTTATTCTGTTTATGTCTGGGATGTTCATATGTTACTACTGCTGTTTTTTGTTTTACTACTCTCTTCAAAATAAAAAAAGAAAGCAAAAGAAAGAACCAAATAACCAGCCCTAACAATACCTTGATTTCGGACTTCCAGACTCCAAAACTGTGCGAAGACAAACTTCTGTCGTTTAAACTGCTCCATCTGTCGTCTTATTATCCTACTCTTAGCACGTTCTATACATTTTTACCTATTGTTACGTAACTCTTAAATGTATTCATACAATTCTGCTGCCTTCACCAAAATTAATTTTAGCCCATTCATCAGTAAAGAAAACCCCATACCCACCAGCTGTCACTTCCCTTACCAGTCCCTGGCAAAAGAATCTACTTTTTGTCTGTATAAACTTATCTATTCTAGACTTGTCATGAAAATAAAATTATGCCACATGTGGAACTTGCGCCTGGCTTCTTTCTCTCAGAGTCATTTTAAAAATAGTTTCTTACCTGATATATTATGTTAGTCTTACCTCTTTACTCTTACATTAATCAATCTCTAACACTTAATTTCTAACAATAACTGCTAATTTACATAAATATTCAATGGCACTCTGAGATAAACCTTCAAATAAATCACTGAGATGTATAACTATATGAAAGAATGAATGGTGGTGAACTCTAGTAAATAAAATGCCCCCAAAAATGTGTTACATAAAAATCAATCTAGAAGGTATTGAATTTTCTTTCAGTAGATCATGCAAATGGTCTTGTTTGCGTTTCTGCATCCCTTAAATGCCTCTGAAGCATTTCAGTGGTCCTCTGTTCAGTGAATATCAATGTTGAAAATAAATATTTTAAAAGATATTGCAACCTACCATTGTAAAAGTTATTTCCCGAGATCCTACTGGGCAAGTTTGTTTCTCTAGTGCTTCTAGTCCTCTAAAATCTATCACATGATGATTATTGCGCATCATGGTTTAGAGGGATTAAAGCTAAACTATCAGCTCTGTGGACAGTCCTGGACCAGAAGCAAGGCTGGAGAAAATGGCCCAGAGAAATCGAGGAATCTCTACTGTGTGCATGCCATCAAGGAAGGTTTCAGGGAGAAGGTGAATGAAATTTGATAGTCACTTTGAAAAGATCAGAAATACTTCAGTCACATAACAGAAGCCTGACTGAAAATAGGAATTTATTAGTTGGCAAAGACTCCAGGAATGGCACTGATTTTAAGCAAGTCTGTATCCAAATTCTCAGACAGTGTCTTCCCCAGGTTTCCTCTTCCTGTCTTGTATTCTCTTCACCCTGATGATAACTCATTGCTCGGGTTTTTGTGGTTTTTCTCAGACAGCTCTCTTTATGTGGCACCTTCCTGTCTGAGCGTGCGGAGTTCTTGCTGTTTCTGACTCTAGAGGTAAAGATGCTCTGCCCCTACTATCTACACCTGTCTGATCTCTTGGGGGAATCAGCATTGCTCTAAGTGGTGCAGAGCTCACTTTGTAGGCAGAATGCTATGGAGGCAAGCTGAAACTTTCATTCCTGAGCCCAGAAGTGGCAATATGATGGCATCGTTCTCATAACAAATAGAACAGAGAAAGAGCAATCACCTAATAGAGTGCTAGTTGGGTACTAACATACATGTCCATATATCTTAACTGAAAACAATGAATAGGGAGACAGAAGCGACGGAAAGCCAAGAAAGGAAAAATATAGGAAGAAAGGGATTTATGGGGTTTAAGCACGAAGGAGTGTTTGTGAAGTAGGTGAGAAAGATGTGGTATAATGAATAGAAAACAGAAAGCACAGATATGGTGCTCCTCTTCCTTCTAACTTCCTTATCCTTTTGTTTACAAAGTTAAACAAGTAAATCTTTATGCAAGGGCTAACGAAAGCAAAAACAAACCCAGATGACCTAAGGCAAGATGTGACATCCACATTTATGGACTGCAACCTAATTGTGGAGGCAAGATGTACACACACTGAAAGCAGCCCACTGACGGATGCTAACATACTAACACATAACCAAGGCCAGTACTCCCAAATCAATCTGCTGTAACAGTGCAGTCCCTAGGCTTGGGGGCTGACACGACAATATGAGGAAACCAAGTTCAGTGAACTTTCTGTCACTGTTCAGCTGGACCAAGTTTGGCCTCAGATTACAGTCTCCTCCTCAACTGGTGAAGGTCACATGGTAGTTCAAAAAGAATCCTGGCGACATAAATTATGTAAAACAACCACTTCAGGGTGTTAAACTGAACTGAAGTCTGAATTTAACTGCCCAGCAAATCACTGAAAAGGGACTATAGCAATATCTTTAATAGATGATATAAATACTTAGGGCATAAAACTGCCTATTCTACTTATTTTCATTACAACAATACCCTCCCTCAACCAGACCTGATTAGGACAGATAAACAGGCTCTCGGGCTTCTGTTTCCTGGACATTTGCATTTTTCCTAGGTTGTACAGCTTCTTCCACACCACCCTGATTTTTTTATGTTTGAGTTCTAACCAAGAGTCATTCCTGGAAGATCAGGAGCAGCAGACAAGATCCACTGTTTTGTACAGAATTCTTAGATTACTAAGGTTCATAAATTCCAGTGTTGGTCACCAATTCTGGCTGATATAAAATCTGTCAAAATGTAGCCTGGTTCTAAATCATCCTTTAAGCTTCATATCCCCACCACCCACCCCAAACCCCACCTCTTTCTACGACCTCAGAAGCACATGAATCTCTCAAGATTACTATTCTAATCACAACAGCTGGCACGTCTGGTCATTTGCCCTGTCTGCATCTTTTGTCCCCAAGTCAAATGAATGAAGGTTTCCTGAGCCAAAGCCCTCAATTTATTTTTATTATTCAACAGAACGTGGCAAAAGGTCCTGGGAGGTAGCAAAGAAGAGAGTGAATGCCATGCGGGGTAAGGGGCAAAATGAAGTGTTTTAAAGTATAGAGATTAGGGTTTGTAACCAAATCTACCATTAGTGTTTCTTAGCCTCGGTTTCTTTTTCTATAAAGCAGGGGTGAGTCCATGTATCTCTTAGCTGTAAGAATTGGTGTGAAATAGTACATGTTAAGTATTCATTTTTTTCTTATTCTATCTGTTTTCTTTCTCTTCATGCCCATCCATGTATCTTCTGGATACCTAGTAGCTGTTGAGAGGTTTGCGTGTTATCCTAACACCTGGCGTTACACCACACATGCTTTCCCCCTCTACATTCTCCCATTGTTTCCAAGTTCGGCTTTTGTCCTGAATCTGTTTCTTTCTAACTGTTCCAGCCCTTTCTACTTTTTCTTGTTTCCAAAAGCTCATTGAACTCTATTCACCTCAGTAACTAACTCCACATCACATATTTCACATCCATTATTTTTCTTCCCTACCAAGTTCCTTAGCAACAGGAAGTACCCTTTATGCCTTTGTTGTATAACAATAAAGTATTGGTCCTTTATTAGGAATACAATAAGTGTATGTTGATCAAAATAGAGAAAAATAATGGCACAATCAATAATATACCAAGTAGAAAATAATCCATTATAATAGTAAAGAATACACAAATCTGGTATGATTCAAACACACGTCTGATGCTTTATACAGATTATCTTATTGAAAGAAAGACTAAATGTATAAAAACAAAACAACAATAAGATGCTCCTAGGAAGAGGACACAGCTAAGTTGTTTGGATTTCTCCAAACAGATAAAGGCTTTGTAGAGGAAATAATATTTCTAATGAAATTCAAATGGTTCTACTTGCAAAGCTGCAGTTAGAAACAGCTTGCAGAGTTTTGGGTAACGTTATTTTCCTGTAATATATGGTCCATCAATCAGCTGGAAATGTGTACAATATGTCTAATTCCATAGGGACCACTTCCCCAGTTTATTCATAATGTTTCTTGAGTTCTTGTGATTCCTTCCAATGTGTGACCACAGAGATAAGCACTTCTGTGGAAATTCTTGCCTCCTTTGTGGTTTCCTATATGTACAATTTTGTTTCTAAGTAAATTCAAAAACAAGAAAGAAACTTAATACAGACTTGAGCATACAGACAGCATCCAACACATTTTTTCATCAGACTTTCTAAATTTCATCCATTCTGAATATCACCATAAAATCCAGCTACATCTCAAAAGCGCACTATCTTTCAGTAAGGAAACACGTGACAGGACACCAATAAAAATAGCAATTCCTTTTCTAAACTCTGCTAGGAGGTGAAACCATGTTGCACAGTGGAGCATAAAAATTTGAAATTTTGAAATACAAAGCAAGACTGCACACTCAGAAGTGAGGCTCATCCCCCACAGTGGCATCTGGTTACTAACGGAGGACTAATTCCTGTCCTTGGATGCTCCAGTACGCCTTCTATTACACTAATTTAAATGAAAACCCCAAGGGGAGAACTTGACCCTAACCATTTATCTGATGATATAGCCGTATTAGATCCTTTCAAATCCTTTAATTTGCAAAAAGTCCCCAAGTCGGTGAACCAAACGAATAGCAGCTCTTTCCTCGTGCTGTGTGACTTGGGAGATATTTACGGACAGGGAGAAACTCTGTGTTCAGCAATTTCCTAATCAACTAAGAACAAATGGAGAAAGCAAATTCATGAAGTAGGAAAGGGCAAGACCACCGAGCTATGATTTAAAAGCTGGCAAAGAAATGTTACCACTGCGATGCTGCTGAGCCTCCTGCCCCAGTTAAAATGCACTCTTCAGAAGTCTTACAGAATTTGGAATTTGGGGAAATGACTGAGGAGGTCAGAGCCGGAGCCCTCTGCCAGTAGCTCTATAGAAGAAGGCCCTGCAAATCACAGTGGGCTTACATTTCTCCCCCAACATCAATTACCTACCTCATAGCCTTATTCTAGTTAATGTGCTAAAACTTATCATCAGCGGTTCCTGGAGATCTTATAAATTCAAATACAACAAATTTTTTTATAAAATACTTGCTGTTTCATGTCAGTATCTGTGAGTGCTGTGGTAGAACCCACAACAGAAGTAGGTTTGGCCCCCATATTCAAACCATGAACTGTTTCAGCAGATTGCTTTTGTTTGGAATTTTGCTCATGCCTGTGGATGACGAATCTTCACCTGGATGTCCCCCTCCTTTTCCTTTTCACCTTCATTAGGGTGACAGCTAAAATGTTCTGGACAAATGAACCAGATTCTGTCATCTTCCTGCAGTTCTTCTGAAACCCTATTTCCCACCATGGAATCCTCACTGTCAGGAAAATCTTCCCTAAAATATAACTCAACCACCTCCATGCTGAACCTCAAAGTGTTTCTTCTCATCTCTTTATCCATAGGAAAGAGAATAACCTGTTTCCTTTTATGACTATGTTTGTACTCACAGACTCAGAATAGAAAAGTGTTTCTGTTTCCAAGGAATACAACTGCAGAATTTCTATACACAGCAAGCAGGGAGGGTTAAAAACTTAGCACTCAAGAGAGTGCAGAGAGTAGCTCCACCTTGGATTTATTTCCACTGTTCTTTATGAGGGTCCTCTACCCTAAAGTTTTTGGTCATCCCTACAATGTTTCTCACTGACAATGTGCTATTGGTGGAGATAGTTTAGCCCTATGCACCCTAAATTAATTATTTTCCACTTTTTCCATTTTACACAGTTCACCGAGAACCTGGAGCCAGTAAAGTAAGACAATATGTGATCTAGTATAGAAGGAATGGCAATCATAGAATGAAGTAACACTTTCAGTGTCACATTGATAATATTTTAAACTGCTTTGAGACTTACTTAAATTTGTTTTAAGTTTATTGGGATTGATTTGAAACCTATTTATTCAACTTCTTTTGGCTTGTTGGCCCTTAAAACCCAATTCTACCATTACCCTCCTTCACTTTCCTACTTACCTAATGTGGTATGCTTGTGACTCAGTATATGAACTTAAAAGTGTTGGTGGTGCCAAGATTCCTAGGTTCTCTGTGAAGAAATGTACCTTATTTCTTAGTATCCTACAACAATCAAACAGGACTGGACCCATTACTCAAAACTTCCATGGACATAGGGTGCTCAGTCTTCTTGATCTGTTTGTTTCTGCAGAAGTTCAGAGGCAAGGATGCAAAAGAATTCTCACAGCCAAACTAAGGTGGTGAAATGCTTAGTTTGGTTTTTCTGAAACCTTCAGATCAAGAAAGTATACAAGAATGGAACATGGTGTCTCAACTGGGCGTATATGTAAACAGCTGTGTGTGATCAAAACATTTATTCAGTTACATGATAAAAGGTCCTGAAGCAAGATATAAAGCTCAGCCAAAATGACTATCTGGGTCTGGAAATTTGTTTCAGGGGAATTTAAGTACTAGACAATAGTTAAATAATCTCACTCATCATAATATAAAGGTCAATCCTGAAAATATGCAAAAGACCATCATCATGAAAATTGTTTGTTTACTTCTTTAGTTTAATGGGAGAAGATTTAGTATATCACAGAATTTCAGTTAGAGACATGGAAGGCAAGTCAGCTATGGGCAAGAACCTAGGTGAAGAAAGGCCAGTAAATGGTGACTTATGGCCCATCATACTCACCACAGAATCACTCACACCATCCTGGACCCTATTCTCCAAGTTGGTTCCAGACTCTCTTATGACCTTGAAGTTTTCTATGACCTAGCCAATCTGCTAAGGGCTCTTTCACTCTGTTTCGGTGGAAATTACAAATCTGTAAGTACAGCTCTACTAGAGCTCTAGGCCATGAGGGTCAGTGACCCATGGTCCTTAGTTTTATAGATCTTGGCGGTTCCAAATTTGTCTATTATCTCCTCAGCAGCTGGCTTTATAAAATCTTCTAGCAGCCTTCTGAAGATTTCCTAGGAATTTTAACTTCCTCTTTATTGTTTTTCAAGGGGCTCTTATTGTCTTTGCCAAGTGCCACTGGTTTCTGCCACTAGTTAAAAGCAGCCACTGCCAGTATCTGCCTATCTGCCACAGGTCTCTGGAATGCTTGAGGACTAGCAGCTCTTAGTACTACTAACACTTTTAACGTCATGTGCTCTAACCATACCAACTAAAATAAACATTTTGAGTAGATTAACAGGACCGCAGAAGCAAGGATATATTATTTGAACCTGTGCTCCAGTACAAGGGATCAGTCCACTAAAGGAACCCTCCTTGACTAACCAGAGGAATGTGAGAGAACATTGCTTATATAGAGCAGTAGTTGGCTACACTTGCATAGTTTTGTACATTTCAAGGACCTGCTTGAGAACTTCCAAAAGAAGAACGTAGGGGATGGAGTCATCTGGAAATTACAATGCAAAGTCATCATGAATGGTCACCTGAGGAAACATATAGGATTGGTCCAAGTTTTAAGCTTGTTGTGGGCAAGGCAGATATCTCCTGCAGAACCTGGAGACATCTAGGATATGTGCAGCTTCAGTTTCTGCAGTTCAACAAAACTGTAGGGCTGGGTGTGGTGGTGCACACCGATAATCCCAGCACTAGGGAAGCTGAGGTAGGAGGAACATTGCAAGTTCGAGACCAGCCTGGTCTACAAAGTGAGCTCACGTCCAGGCTGAAGTGCATAAGCAGACCCTGTCTCAAACACACACACACACACACACACACACACACACACACACACACACACAAACACCTGCAGGAAAAGTCGCAGCTTGATTGACAGCTATATGTTTCCATGAACCTGACAGGGCTGAAACTGACTGCTACTCCCTTCCAGTAATCCCCAAGAGGGAAGGTAGTGTTGATTACACACTCATGGGGTTTAGGAATTTCAGGGATGTTGTAGACAGGGTTTGCATGGGAATCAATTAAATATAGGACACATAATTTCTAGGATTATTTTGTAATATTCATCCAGAGAGTCAAATTCAAAAGAGTATAGGAATTCTGTCCACACACTAAATACCCAAAGAACCCAGTTGAGGGCTTGGATCCACAGCAATGTCCTTCATGAGTCCAGCTGAAGACCTAGAGCCCATAACAATGCCCCCCACAAGTCCAACCAGAGGCCAAGAATTCATGACAATGTCTCATGCAAGCCAGTGTCAAGGATCTGTGCTAAGGCCAAAAGTCTATGGCAGAAGATAGAAAGTCTGTGCTAGTGGGATGAAGGATCTGTGCCAGCAGTCTGAGGGATCAGCACAGAAGCCAGGAAATGACACTCAAAGTGAGAACCAGAGCTCCCCAAAAAAGTACCACAGCCATCCTCAGCAATGGCAAGGTCCTGAGCTCATCCAATGATGCGAGCAGCTGAGTTCATATCAGGAAAGTCAGTGCAACAAGCTTCTCCAGGAGACTGGACAGTATACCACCTTCTTCTCCAGATCCAGGAAGTGATGCTCGAAGTAAAAACTAGAACTCTTCCAAAGTGAACCTCAGTCATTCTCCATGACAAGGTCCTAAACTCCTCCAATGATGAGAACACCCAGCTTCCTATCAGGAAAGCTATCATGACAAGATCTTCCACTAAAACCAACATCACTAGGAGAACCAACAGCCCCCTAACAGCTTCTCTTCTTCTTCTCCAGTTGTCCTCTTTGTTTTGTTGGCAAAAATCCTCAGGTGGGCCCTCCACATTCATTATCACACTGGTTCAGTTCAGCTGGGTATTACAAGTTGACCACAAGTTGTCAAACCACCACGTGAGATATCAAGCATAGGTTTCTATCCCTTCCTAGTCTTTGCCCTGTTACACGTAGGTCCCTGTATTCTCCTCCAGAAAGGCAGTACTACCTGTGTGTTAGAAGTTGGGAAGTGGGTCAACTGGTCATTGAAGCTGGGTCTTCTGTCCATTTAGCCCAGAAGGTAGCCACTGAAGTAACCCCAGAGGTGTTAGGAAGACCCTGAACCTCATCATCCTGAGCCACCCCTGAGGAGGCAAGTGGTGAGTGGTAGGCGTATACCAATAGCCTGTCAGATCACAGTCTCTCCTGGCTGTCACAGGAGAGAGGGAAGGTTCAGGTTTCATTTTTGTTGTTGCTTCTATCTCAGAACCATGGCTGAAGAAGATTTGGCCACCAGGGTTATTACTGGACTTCTATGGCCAGACGTTATCACCAAGACAAAGTATGCCAAGGAAAGCTATGAGCTAAATCATGAAATCATGACAGACATCTAAAGTTCCAGAGGAGCCACAGAGGAATGATTTAGAACAAAGCTTATACTAGTACTGAAAGAGCCATTGAGAGTTGTTGCCAGGAGCAGTCAAGGGGTTGCCATGTTACAGATAGTGGTAGCTAAGTTGCAGAGACATGCATAGGATGAGGAAGGATAGGAAGGGAGAAAAAAAATCAGAATCCTACCAGGAACTTCCCATAATGCCACACTTCCTCCTCCCAAGTAAGTGACAAGAAGGCTTCCCAACATTTACAGAAACTTTAAAATCAATTAGTGTGTTGGCTTCTGAGAAGATATTGTAACCTGTCCAGAGTAATAAAATCAGCAATGCACAGCATTACTTTCCTCTATGAAGAGCTTGAATAAATAAGACATTTATAAAAATGAGTGGAAAATCTGAAATGAATATCCCAAGAACCATGAAAAAATAAGCTAAGAGAAATTGAATTTTCTTTTCAGCCTCTAAGAGAGAGGCAGCAGTTGAGGATTTTATACATAATTTATAAGGAAAATTGTCCCGTTCACTCAGGTGTACACCATATCAGTTTGTGGGAAAGATTAAGCAAGCTGTCTCTTTTTTAATTGAAATCAAATGTGGGTATGGAAGGAAATGAATTCTGACTGAGGGAATGCAAAGAATCACACAGCCAGAGGCTTTCTCGAGTTTGGATGAGAGTTTTGTCTTATTGTCAAACCAAAGAACTTTGAACTTTTTATGTACCACCAATAAGAAAAAGGTCAAAACCAAAGTCTTACTTAGTGCTGAAGCTTCCCATTCTCATTTTCTCCCCATTTTAAGGGAAGTTGGGCCTTACCATTCATACAAGTTCCTCAGTGGGTATCTGTAATTTGAACACCATCAGTAAAGAACTCTCCACACTGATCGTCATTGTCTTTTCCAATATGCTGCCATAAAAAATTTAGTCCTTGTACTTTTTTTACACAGATATAATACTTTAAATTGCAAATACTCCCCAGGATAATATATTAATCCCACTAAAGTATTGGTGATTTCCTCTCAGTCACAGACTAGGAGGATTCAAGGAGGCTAGGAAAGGAGAAGGAAGAAGACTTTGAAGAAAAACCATTCTTCAACGATTTCACCATTTTGCCAGTAGAACTCCATAATTGGCCAATAGGATCGATATCCGTGATTTATATAGGAGCCGTGCGTTACTTCGCACGGCTCCTGTTTATCTTGGGAACCCTCCTGACATCTCCTTTCCAGGAACATCGTTCTGACACTTCTTAAACCACTCTGAATTCCTCCAGGATAGTGGCATGCTATTCACATGTTGTGTGCTCTTTTTCCTATCGTTGCCTGGGTTTTCAGTCTTGGGCCCCAGTGGGCCTGAAGTGTTAATGGACCTCTTCATTTTTGCAACCCCACAGCATCTTCAGGAAATTTTCTTCAAGCAAGTTCAATGTTAGGACTAAAAAAGTAAAATAAAATAAATGAAATGATGCAGTATATTACATTTTCCAGAACCCATGTATTTATATATTCGGTTATATATAAATTTAAAAGGAAATTAAGAAAAGAGATAGGGTATTATTTTCCCAGGTTTCCAAAGGGGAAAATAACTACTGAGTTCAAGATAGTATAGAAAAAATAAAGAGATAGAAAGGAGATATGGAAAGTTTTAATTTTAAAATTGTACAACTTTGGCTTCAGGACAATCAACCTTACCCAAGGTGACAAGGTATATTTTTCACCCTTAAACTTGTTTTTCCCTTCCAGGAAACTCACTCCAAAAATTCATGAGAGTTAAAGGTACAGTAAATCCATATATTGAGCCCATGATTTCACTTTTAAATTGAGCCTGGACTTTTCTTCCAATGCTACAGATCTGCAAACACTACAGACTTCCTCTGCAAGGAAACAGCACTGGTAAATAGGTACATACCTCTAAAGTGCAGATACAGGCCAATGGTTTGTATTGTAATGGATCCACCTGCTACCAAGTAACCTGACAGACTCTAAGAATTCTCATCCTAGATCACCCTTTGAGAACACACTCAAGACCATATAAAAATATTTATCCCAGACAATGTATCTCACTCTGTGAATGTTCCCATTGCTTTCTGAGTGTGTACTTCTTTCCAGCTAAGTAAATCTGTTGTGCCTTTCACTGATACATATTGAAATTCTTTTTCTGTGACATAACTCAGCCAACCTACAACCTACTGTGTGGGTGTGGTGAATTGAGGTCCCCATTTCTTCTTTGAAAGACCCCCTTGCATTCTATCTGGTGACAAGATGACAGCCACTAATAACTAACTTTTGTTAAAAACTACTCTATTGGAAGCATTATTTCAGGTACTCTTTTGAGCACATCATACATGTTAGCTATTTCAGTTCTTTCTAGAGTACTGTGAGATGGTACAGCACTGTGCATTTTCTCAAGGCAGAAACTATGGCTTTAGGAACCTAAGTTACTTTCTCAGCATCACACTAGGAATAAGTGTCAAAAATTATGACTTGAAACTAGTTCTATCTAAAAAGAACTCAAATGTTCATACATGTTGCTGCACTGAACAAGTCAAAAGTGTGGAAGTTTTTTTTCTTCCCTCAAGGTCAAACATCCTCGGTGGTACAGATCTAACAGCTCATCAAATGTACTTTCAACATTACTTGATATTTATGGAAATACAGAAAACTTGATGAAAAAATAGAATGTTGTTACACCATTTTGTGCCTAAAACTTTAATAATGCTTGGATCCTCACATGGAAGATTCTGCTTTGCAATGGAAATTTTCTATGGATTTCTTGAATGGTTTTTAAGACAGTCTGTCTGCAAGAAATGAAATGGAAATGGTCCTCATTAAGCTCATGGTACTTTTAGCCTTTCCGTCTTCTGGCAAAAGAACATACAGTGTGAGCACAGGGTAAATGCCAGTCTTAGGTTGCAATTTTGATCCTCCTGTATTAGTAGTAGAGTGAGTCACTCTAACTTCTTGCAATATGACCATGAGTGATTATTTCAACAAAGCAACAAAGTTATGAAATTTATTTACTCAATGTTGATGATTATTCTTCATAAAATAGTCTTGCATTATTTAATACAACGCTACCAATTCTTGGTTAAGGAAGGAAAAATTGGATTAATTTCATATTTCTCAACTTAAAAAAAAGGAAAATCAACATACTTAACCAAATTTCCAGGTGCAGTTCTGGTCTTGATCTACACTCTACTTTAGGAAGTGGTGGAAGAAGAAAGATTAGTTGATGCCCAGTAACCTCCCTCCATTATTCATTAATGAATAATTTTTGTGCTTTGATTTGTGCATAGCAAAGGCTTTTTTGTGCAGGCAAACCATAAAATGTCAGACACTAATTTGTAATTTTTCTATAAAGTAGGCTGAGATTGTACCAAAAACAAATTCATCTTTCTAGCACCCACCTGAAGAGAGTGTTATTTATTTGATTTCATCAATTAATTAATTTCATCCTGACTTAAGCATTAAATTTAAAATTGTGACTACAGTGATTCTTCATAATCTTATTGGTAGAATTATTTTTCCTTAAGTGAAATAATGCTTTTATATTTTTTCAGTAGCATCATTTAATAATATTTAAAGAAATAGATAAAGCATTTTATGGATGTAATGACAATGAAAGTAGTTTCAGGGCCTAAAGGTGGTTTCCAAGCCTTAACACTAAGATTATTCATGTAAGAGTCAACTGTCAACAGAGACATCAGAGGAGGAATGCTTACTGAAGACAGGTACCTGGTCGTTCCTTCAGATTTACTGAACTCACTTCTCTGAGACACCCTGAGGTCAGCATGTATAAAACGTTCAGGAAGGGATTGTTTCATATGAAAATTTGAGAATCATCAGCCTGCTTCTTGAGAAACAGAGAAATGAGATATCTGTTTAGAATAGAGAGGCAAGAGTCAGAGGAGACTGCAACAGCTATAGTAGAGTAGGCTAAGGAGAGATGCAATCTCAAATTGTTCTGGTTCTTATGTAACACAGCTGGGCCAGAAATATGGCGATAAATCCATGTAAATGAAAATCCCTCTCAGATAGGGCAGTCTTGGGAGCACAGATTTTGAAAAAAGAGTCACGGTTAGACGCTGTCCAGCTTGCTCCCTTTTGGAATCGCTCCCCACAGAAGAAGTGAGCTGAATGATTCCTGGAGAATGATTCTGAGGTCAGGAAGGTTCTTCCCCCCCAGTTGAAATTCTGAAGGGAGATGACCTGTTAGACTTACTGAATGTCCCTTAATGTGTGTGACAAATGTACTTAGTGCACTGCACTGTGGAATCATCAGAGGGAGATCTGTGCAAGGGTCCCTTGGGTTGCCTCCGTTTGTTGAGCAGCACAGCAGACCACTGAGACGAGAGCAGTGGGCTTGCCCTAACCCCATCACTGTTTCACCCTTCTGCTCCTTTAATGGCGCTGCCCATGAGTACATCAAAGGTGGTGATGTATGCACAAGAGTTACCGAAGTCAGTATTTGAAAGTTATCTGAAGGCACAGATTCTGTGAATATGCTCTGAGAGGTTTGGCATTGAATAAATGAAATACACAGGATTCACAGAGAAGAGATTGTGGTTCCAAAGAAATTTAAAATTGCTGTCAAACTGGATTTATAATGGTTTATGAATGGAACTCCACGGACTGTAGAAGTCTCCCTGAACCCATGGTAGAAATGTAGAAGTCCCATTTCTACCATCTAATTTTCCATTATGGAAAGAAGGGGTCCTCAGAGAAAGATTCCTGATCTTGCATCTAATCTCTACTTTGCTGTAAGCCACTGATTCTATTTCACAGTATAATTGGTTGCTCTGGAGTTTCTCCACTAAGAAAGAGTCTGAAAAAATATCGTTCTTTAAGATAATGATTTAATCCAAGAAAAACTAGTAATATTCTAAAATATCTCCTGTAACCAAACACTATTGTGTCCTATAACTATTGTCAAGCTTACAATCTTTTCCCTGTTTTATTTACTAATAAGTGTAACTGGAATCTCAAACCATCTCAGACCTCTTGCAGTAACTTATAATGCTTACAGCCCTGCTCTGTCTACAAAAAAGAGCAGGACATTGCATTGACTCCAAGAGTTTACAAAAACACCCACCAAATTCCTGGGTTCCCTGAACAGTACCTCTTCATAAGCACAATAAATTGGCTCACAATATGCTAGCACTTTGAATTACAGTAGGCACCAATTGTTATCCATTAGAAACTGATAAAATAATCAATAGGGACTGTTCTGCATTTGTTTCCACGGAGATAATGATGTGTTCAGGGTTATTGGGAAAGCCTAGTAGTCTCCAGGGAAGAACAAGAACTTATTCTTGTTCAAACAAAATCCATGACAAAAACCACTCCCTGTGCTTGGGGAATCTGGATAAACTCTCCCTTTTCTCCAATTATTTCTCATCTTTAAAGTGGGAAGGGTAATATTGGACCCTTTTCCCCAAAACAGAAATAGTTCAAATGTAATAGTCAAGCCCTGGAGGGCAGAAGCACCTCTCATCATTTAGATGCCCCAACACCGGTTTTCACTTTTCTCCAACAATGTGTGTCACAGTTATCCGCTTACCTGTCCCAGGTAACCACGAGTCATCTTTGTCTCCACAGCACCAACATGGTATCTGCACATATCCTAGAAACTCATTGAGTATTAATCCCTTGCTAACAAAATGCACACAAATAAACTAATAAATAGATTGATAAAAATAATAAGCTAATTAAAACTCCATTCTAAATTTACTAATCTTCTATAAAAAATATCCATAGGAATGTCCCTAATCCCTGAACGCACCAAGGAAGACCGTCAGAATGGCTGCAGGGATGGAAAAACAATGCCACCAAATATTAACTTTCTAATAGCAATGGAGCCCAAACTGCATATACACATTCTTGATAGTCACATTATCATGTAAGATTGGGAACAACAGGACCCCTCAGATAATCACCATACTTAACACGGATTCAAGTCAGTTGAATTCCAAACCCATTTTTAATCTGAAGCAGAAACTTTTGTGAATCCCTGATAAATACTGACATGTCAATCTGGACCCATTATTTAACTTTGTAATGATGTAGGAGAATGCACATATAAAAGCATAAGCTTATGTATTCAACTTGTTAAATTTCAAGCAAATCACCCTTGTGACTAGCACTGAAATTTACAAGACATGTAGGACATTATCAGCATCCTGGACGCTCTCTTTTATTCTTCACCCTGCCACCCACTGTCTCTACCCAGCAGAGACAACCAAAGGTCTAATTTCTAGCACTATTCATTAGCTTAGCCAGTTTTCCAGTTTTATATCTGTAATGAGTGCGAATGTCTTCTCTTGTTCCCTTAACATGCATTCCTTCTCACTGTTGGTAGAACTATTGCATTGTGTGAATGCGCCATAATGTTTTTACCTAGGCCACTGCTGATGCCTAGTTATGTAATTTCTCATTTGAGGCTGTTAATTATAGTGCAGCTCTGAACATCTTGCATATGTCTTCGTGAATACAGATTGAACATCCCTAATACAAAAATCAAAAATCCAGATTGTTCCAAGATCTAAAACTTTTTGAGCACCATCATAACACAAGTGGAAAATTTTACACCTAAGCTCTCATGAAGAGTCACAGCCAAAACACAGGTGGATGAAAAAAATGTATAAAATTACCTTCAGTATATGTATAGTGTATATAAGATACAAGTGAATATAATGTTTGAACTGAGGTCTCAATAACAAGATATAACATTATGCATATGCAAATGTCTTGAAGTCGGAAACATACAAAATCTGAAACATGGCTTAGACCAAGCAATTCAGTTAAGTGATATTCAGCCTGTGTATATTTAGCTTTCTGGTACATTTCTATAGTAAAAGTCTTGTGAATCATCAATGTATCTCAGGCCTGTCAATTCCACATTCAAACGTTTCTAGATCTGAACACCTCCACCTTCTTTCTCCCAGTCCAACTCCCACCTTGTCTTTCCTATGAAGCACGGCAGTGGACCCTGAACCAGCTCGGCCGTCATAATTCATGCTATAAAAGCAGAGATGCTTGTCTTTTTAAAAATACAAATAATGTCACCCCCTGCAATGGTTTTCTGTGAAAAAATAAATAACGTATACCATGTTCTACAAGGCTCTAGCACAGCTGGCCTCTGCCTACATCTCTGAGTTGATTGTTCTCTTTCTCTGGATCCTTCTGCCACACACTGACTATTTTATAGCCACCAAATATGTTAAACATTATCCTTCTTTCCTAAATTCTCCTGGCCAGGAATCTTTACATACCGGGAACCTTTTCTCCATATCAGTGCCATCTCCTCCATGAGACCTACCCTGGTCCTCCTAATCTAAAATAGCAACTCCCTCGGGTCATTTTCCATTCGGTTAAATGGAGCTCATTTCACCGCCTAGACACTGCTCACTGACTCTTTCTTGCTTATACCGGTTTTATTGAGATGTAATGTATACACCATGAGGTTCAACCCTTTGCAATGTGCAGCACCTTGCTTTTCAGATAATGTATTCAGGAAGTTAGGAGCAGGTCATTATCTAACTTAAGAACATTGTCATCCCCCCCAAAAAACAGCTTATTGCTAGCAGTAAGTCTTCTTTCACTTCCCTCTCTGCCCCAGCAAGCACTAACCTACTTTCTCTCCCTATGGATTTGACTATTCTGGACATTTAGCTTAAATGACATCATCCAATATATACCTCTGTGCCTGACTTCTTTCACTTAGCATAACATTTTCAGGATTCAGTGTGTGATAGCATGTATTACCATTTCATTAATTGCTTTACAAAATATCATTCCATGGTGTAGATACATCACATTTTGTTCATCTGTTTATCAGTGGATGGACATTTATGGTTGTGTACACATTTTTGTGGGCATACCTGTTTTTATTTCTTTTGTAGCTACATCCAAGAGTGGATAACTATCTTTTGATGTTAGGATGTCAGCTCATCTTTATGAAAACCTGCCCTGCTGACACCAGCACATGATAAGTACTTAACGCATTTTTCTTAGTTCACAGATGATCTCAAAGCAGGCTTAACCAGAGTCAATTACCTTTCATAGTTTATCCTAAAAATCTGGTGTTCATTAGGTTTCAACTGCCTAACAAAAATCTCTAAGTAAAAAGCAAATCTTTTAGGCCAGTTTTTACATCAAGCAGGATGTACCAAGAATCATGTGTTGATGGAGTTAAATACACAGTACAATTTGGAGGAATGAAGGAAGCAAGTAATAAATAGAATAAATATATGAAAGAAGCAAATGCCTATGGCCACTTCTACAAATGAATCCACATGCAGGGGCCCTAGTAAAATTCCCCATGGAATAAATAAAGAAATTACCCTATGCCAGGAAGTCATGTCCTTTCAATGTGCTGAGATAGTGGAAAAAATAAATGAAGCAAATGACTTTAAATATTTGGGCTGTGCTTCTCTCAAAACCAGAGTCAAATGTTTTTTATAGCCATAGCTGTGGGAATTGATCTCAAAATCCTCTTAGAATCACATTTATCTCTCAGCAAGGTTGTTTAAGACCATCAGAGTACAAGAACTGCCCCCAGTGGAACCAGACCAATGGCCCATCCAGCCTAGGATCTTGCCTCTGAGAGTAGCCAGTGTGGAAGAGAGGGGGATAAAAAAGGTAAAAGTACTTACTGAAATGCACCTAATTGTGCAGTGTCAGGGCAGGGGGCTTGGAGCAATCTCTTCTGAGCCCAGCTGGTGACCAGCTTCTGCCCTAAAGCAAAAGTCCTCACGGCCCTAGTAAGTCTTAGCCTGGCAAGTGTAACTGCTGGCTCCATTTCAGAGCACGATTTCCTTCCCCTGGTGTCTTTAGAAAAGAAGGTTGGATATTTACCACCCAACAAGTTTGCTGCTATCACATTATGGTGGGCCATTAGCGTTAATCCATTTGCAAAGGGGAAAGATCTTCAGGGAACTGGGGAGTTTAAGTTGAAAATTGAGATAATTTGCTCCCATTTCCTCCAAAATATTTATTTTAATCTTAAATTGTCCTTATTTATTTTTTCATGGGAAATATCCCTTGCATTCTGCCTTGCCTGGATATCTTCTTTTAAACAAAACTGACATCCTCAGCTAAATATGTTTTCTTCCCCCATCATAAGCAGGCCAGCCTGAATCATAGGCTACGTATTGATGTGTTGGAACAGAATAATCTCTCTGTACCTCTCACCTGACACAATGTCTATATTTCCAGGGTGCTGATAAAAGAAAACAAATTATTCATTCATTTATTCTTTCATTAAAAATTTACTACTAGAAGGTGGGCTGGATCCTGCGAATATGATGATAAATAAGACAAATTCTGTGTTTATGGCCATGAGGTTTCTATCCCAAGGCAATAATAAGGGAAAAAATGCAAGGAGACGTGTGTGTGTGTGTGTGTGTGTGTGTGTGTAATTTTTAAAAATTCAAGTTGTAATTTGCATAGTGGAAATGAGACATGCTTTGAAATAGAAATTGGTTTGCCAGACTCAAGTGAAGGGTTTAACTTACTTTGGAGGCTTCAACAAAGATCAAAGATGCAACACAGAATAAGAGGTGACTTCCACCAGAGAGCAACATATGCCAAGGTTCCAAGGCACTAATAAAGTTAACGCCCTTCAGGACTAAGCAATGACCCATGTGAGGAGACTGCAGTCTAGGGAGTTCAATACGAGAGGGGCACGAAGTGTCCAGGCAAATCTATCATCCACAGTGCACATATCGTGGAAGAACGTTTGAATCTTATTTTCACAAAAGGGAAACATTTAACTCCTGAGGTCATTATCCAACCAGTTAACTGTCTCTGAACGATGTCTACAGTATACACGGGTTTCTCTGGGATGAGGTAGGCATGCTGGGTGGAGACAGGTGGCAAATCACAGATGCAACCCTTCTAAGCCCCAGAGTGCTGTGTCTTCAGGAGACGATTACAGGGATAATGGGGAGATTGCTAGACCCTTAAAGCTATTCCTTCTGGGAAACTGACCCTCATCTGTCACAGAACTTGATTCACTTCTGCTCAATCTGACCCCCAAGCTTAACCAGTGCCTCTTATGTTTGGCTTGTATTTCACTTCCTGGGTCTGATGTGTTTGGCAAGGATGTTGTTTTCTTGCGTCTTTCCCTTTAACCAGTAGCCACTTAATGCAGAGCCTCTAATCCCTGTAGGTGAGTCCCTCCACCTCCCCGAGATCTACTTCCCTCTGGAGTCATCGGTTTCACCGTGCAGAACACATTAATTCAGGCTTGGAATTGGGAGGGAAATCAAAAGCTGTGTTGAAGTGGAACCCAGGGTAAAGTGGAGACAAAGACAGGGGCAGACTCCAGACCTGGGAGCCTGGGTAGCTGTCGGCACGACACACCCACAACAACGCGGAGGGAGCGCTAATCAGTACCGTAAGCCGTGCACTTTACACCCGTGAACTCACTTAGTCCTTCCTGAAATTCTGTGAAAAACTTTGAAATCCATGTTTTATACAAGAGAAAAGATATAAAGTGCTAAGGCTAAGACGATGTGCTGGCCAGGGTCTGACCCTAGTGCGGTAGCAGAGCCTTTATGTATCTAAACCACAGAAGTGGGGAAGGGCACGGGGACAGGGAGCTGGGAGATGTCAGCTCCGAGAGCAGTGTGGCGGCTGGCTTGCCGCGTGAGTGCAGTGTCACATCCCCGTGGCTTCATACAAAGGGTATCAAAACTTCCAGCGTCTCCACATCGAGAAGCTGTCTGTTCACAGTACTTACTGGGCACGTCTGAGAAACCCCGGGCTGTCTCTATGGACATAGAAGGAATGACCAAAATCACACACGAGCATCTCCACTCAAATATTTAGGGACCTCTTGTATTGCTGGACACTTCATTAGACTCAGAGGGAGGGGAGGAAGGGGAGAGGGAGGGAGAGAAAGAGAGACCAGTGATTTATGACACCCCACCTGCCTTGAATAACTTACCAAGCTGTTGCCATGAGTAATGATAAAAGGTAGGCTGAGGGATGTAAGGCAGGGAAGCTATGGAAGATCAAAGGAGACAGAAATTAATGTTACCTGGGGGAGGTGGTAGAAATAGGAACAGGACTGGGCTTGGGAAAATGAGTGGGACTGAAATATATTGTAAGAAAAGCAAACTTTAAATTTTCTGAGTGAAAAATTTAAAAATATATATATTTGTTAATGTTTAGGTGGCTGCCGTTAGGTGACTGAGACCCAGAGAAAGAAAACTCAACACACAAATATACACACACAAGCAATGCATATTTTCTTATTTGTCATTTGAATTATTGTGCTCTGCATTATTGTATACAAATGTATACAGCAGGACATGAGATTTGGGGGTAATGTAGGAAATGAAGGAAGAGGAAGCCATTTTAGAAATTTAATCTTATATGTCATCTCTTTGGGAGAATTCAGGTCTTCAGGTACCTATTTTCTGGTTACCAGAAGCCACAAAACCATGTGCCAATTCTATAAAACTCCTCTTTAGGAATTTAGCTTTAGGTTGGGTATTATGGTGGTGGTTCCTTTCCTCACTAGAGGGCATTAAAATACCCAGGCAACTTTTTCAAGTGTAGCTCTCAATGCCCCACCAAAAGCCAGACAAGATGAGTGTGGGTATATAAAGTAGGTTTCTAAAAGGTGTCAAGACAATTGCCTATGAAAGAACTGCCCTGTAGAATAGTAGTGAAGATGTCCTTTAGGAGCTTGATAAGCCAAAAAATGGGAAGTTGGAATTTGTATTTGCAGAGCAGTCTCTTAAAGGAGCATTGCTTGGAGATAGTTAGTATTTTACAGAGTCCAAGGTAGACAGATGAAGAGAATGGCCTGGCCTGTGGAAAGTCATGTTCTCACCAACTCTCTGTCCTTGACTCTCTCCCCAGAAGGATCACTTTATAGTGTTTTCCTTCTGGGTCCAATCACACAACATCCAGCACCAGATGTTTTCTGGGGAATGTAAGGGGAAAATATATTTTCTGTTTTATGGAAACTTGTCAATGTTAGAGAACAATTTAAATAGATAAAATATTTTTAAAGCAATATCAGTGATTTAGTCATAAAAGGACATGGTGCAGATAAAAATTGCTCCCTATCGAAGCTCCAGCAGTATGCGCCCATACACCTCACCCACAAGGCCAAGTTTTGTGCGGTCTGTATGATGTTTACAAAGGAAGTGTATCAGTCAGTAGATCAGTAAATATCTCCTTCCTGAGATACAAAGGAAGTATATCAGTCAGTGTTTAGTAGAGAAAGATATTTAACACAAGATACACAAATAAGAAAATTTAACAAGATTGACTTACAATGGCTGCCTGCAGAGAGAGGTGCAGAAGAGGAGGGAAGGGCTGTCCATGTGCTGGAGATGTGAAGGACCCAGTGGAAGGCCTGGGGCTCACTGTGATGTCCGATATGGTTGGGATCAGGGGGCGGGAAGGTTTGTGATGGAAAGCTGAAGGATCTGCGCTGGAAGCAGAAGAATGTGCTGGAAGCCAGGTAATGACATCGAAGCTGAAGATGAAGACTGGGACCTCTCTGAAGAAGTTGAAGTGACCCCCTCCTTCATTTCCTTTTTATTCCATCCAGGCAGGCAGCAAACCTATTTTCTGCTATTACTCACACACAAGGGAGAGTCTTCTGTCCTCAGTAAATTCCTTCAGCCATACTCAGAGCTATGCTGATCCAATTTAGGTGGGCATGTTTTACTCAAATTGACACAATCAGTTAACTATCACAGGAAGAATCTCTGTTTAAAGATTGCAAGATTTTGCACGTCAATCAAGATATTAAAGTTCTCTTGAAAGCACTGGAAGCCCTGGCCCCATACTGGGGTGTGTCTTCCTGCATGGAAGGACACAGCTCACTGGTGGTGGAATCTTCTTAGCCACAGCTGTGGTGTCATATCAGCCACTGTCCTTACTACTTCCTCGTGCTGCCTGATCCCCCTTCCTTGGTCATTCTTGTCTCTCATTTGTAGCACCCGTACTTGGTTACCTGACCACACAAACTGAGAGGAAGGAAAGGTATTTGGTATTAAAATGTTCAAGTCCTGCCAGACCAGTAATCTAAGTGTTGAAAGGAGAGCAGGCATTTTATAACAGGAGTTTTGATCAATGCCAAGAAAGACTTTGAAATTTCCATTCCCAAATAAGAAAATGTCTGTTTCACTTATCCTATCCTTCTGGCATCCAGGCAATAAAATTCATTTATAGTCCTGAAAGAATGTAACTGGCTCGCTTTAAAGCCTGGAACTTTGGAATTCAGTAGAGGCAGAAGTGCTTGGGGAAACATACTCTGGGCTTTGCCATCCTCTGAACACTGGCATAATAGCGAGGTGCACAAGCATTTCTGAAAGGAGATGGCACTCACCCATCCAAAGAGTAAGCAATTAGGTAGAAAATGCTAATTCCAAGACCTGGTGCCCTGAAGATATTTAAATTCACAGTGGGAAAAGTGGTCAGCGGGTGCATGGCCCTCTGTCCAGCCCCTGGAAAGAAACCGGGGACTGAGAAGCTTCAAGGTTTTGAACTCTAAGACATAATGGTTCTATTTGCTTTTGACAAAGTGCAATCTAATTGTAATTTGATGACCTCAAAGGGGACTCTCTGATGATTAAATTTTGGAGTCGAGAACCATGTATCTACCTTTTTCTTTTCATTTCCCAACCATAAAACTTAATGAGGGAAAGGCAAGGCCTTGCAGATTAGGATAAAAAAAAAAAGTCCTTACAGAGGAGAAAAGCCCAGATGGTCTGATCAGGACTCTGTAAAGTTGGCTGCAGCTGGTGCTGCCGAGGTTCCAGCCATTACTTTGTAATCTCTCGTTGACAAGACGGAGCCTCCCTGCGGCTGGGGTTTGGGACTTCTTATGTCCATTTTATTGGCCTCCTTGCCAAGAATAGCAGGGCTGATAAAACGCAGACTGCAGTCAGCAGGGAAACAGGAATGGACACCGAGGCCCTGGGGACGGCGCAGAGCAGCCTCTCAGATTCCCCACGGAGGCTGCTTACTTAGTGGCTGCCGGTGAAAAATGAAAAAGAAGTCAGGTGGGGCAGGAAAAGGAAGATAAGAACGAAAAGAGAGAGAGAAGGAAAAGCACAGGGAGAGAGGAAAGAAACAGAAAGATGAATCAGGAAAGAAAGGCAGGAAGCAAAGAAGGGAAGAAGGAAGGAAGGAAGGAAGGAAGGAAGGAAGGAAGGAAGGAAGGAAGGAGGGAGGGGATGAAAGAGCGTTTTCTTAATGGATCAAAATTCTATTGCACTTTTTGCTGCCTGTCTCGAAAAGCAAAAGTTATTGAACATCCTGTTAGGTAATGCTTTCTCTCTTTTATGTATGATGCTTATGGAGTAAAAAGAGGGGCTTTTTTTACTCTTATAATCACAAGGTGCTATGAGATTTTTCCCAGTCAGTCTCCTTAAACTAGCAGGTGGGGCCTGGTGGCACACACCTGAAATCCTGACACTCGGGAGGCTGAGGCAGGAGGATCAGAAGTTCAAGGTCACTGGTCTACATAGCGAAACCAGGTCTCAAAAATACTAAGAAAAGCCTCCAAAATCAAAAACCTAGTACTAGCCTTTTGTCACATATCACTCTAAAGTAACCTCACCCTCTAAAATTCCTTCAGTTATGCAAACAAAATCTGTACATTCTCATTTCTCTGCTTTATTCAGGATGTTTCCCCAGATCCCACTTCTCTCCTTCTCTGTGTACCTAACTGGCATTAAACCTAACATGTGAGGTTTTTTTTTTGATTGAATGAAAAGAGAGGGTGTGCACAGGACAATCAGAAAATGATCTGAAAATACCGAGTGGTAATGAAGATCTTCATATGGGGAGTGCATGATTTAGAGACAAAGAATAAAAAAAAAAAAAAAGCCAGGGAAAGGTGATGTGAGAAAAACTTGGCAAGTTATTTCCGGAATAATCTGTGAAACTCTTCTAATGAAGGCAGGCAGAGAAGCAGAGAACATGAATGGTTTGCATAACTCTGACTACTGCCACACACCAACCTGCCCCTCTGTTTGAGAGGCAACTACACAACAACCAGTCGTGAGATGATGAAGGAAGATGGCCATCAAAACTGATTTTCTGTGTGCAGCCAGGGTTTCTACAAGACATCCCCACTGCTCTGCTGACTGCTTCTTTGGGACACTCGCATTTCCCCTGGAATCTTCTCCCAGTCAGATGGTACCTATGCCTCATCAAGTATAGGATGCACAGTGAGTCCTTACTCGGCTTCTTGGAATCAGGTAAGAAATGTTCCTCCAGAATCTATAGGAAGTACTCATGAAACACGGGCATGGAGCTCCAGGGAAAAAGATGAGAAAAAACATCGCAATGATATTCTAAATCACTCAGTGGTGTTCTACTCTCCTGTTGAACCAATGTACCTGCTAATGTATTCCTAAAAGCCATGAATCCATTTATGCAACTTTCTCCTCTCTTGGTTTTCTTTGCATGACTTTCTCCTGTTTGCTTTCCTCAGGAATCATCACAGATCGCGTAGTTCCTCGCTGTGTTTTCCTCTTTGAAACATGGCTCAACCATTGTTTCTTTCCTCTGCCTGCACATTTAGGACCAGACTTCCGAGAGGGACCTAATGCTTTCCCCTCTTGGTGCTAATGCATCTCACACCTTGGAGACCTGGTCACTGTGAAATCATAGTAACAGACTACAAAAGGCAACTGGTCTTCACTAATAATCTCACAGCATTTCTATGTAACATTCACCTATTCTTTTTTTTTTTTTTTTTTTTTGTCTTTTTGAGACAAGGTCTCACTATGGAGCTCAGGCTGGGCTTGAGCTCACTTTGTAGCCCAGACTGGCCTCAAAGTTACAAGGATCCTCCTGCCTCAGCCTCCGGAGTGCTGGGGTTACAGGTGTGTGCCTCCACCTCTGGCTTCACACTCACTCACTCTTATCAAAGACTACTTTGAATCTCTTTTATTTTTAATCTGTCCACAACTTTAGGCTAATAATCTTTTCCTATATCTTATTATGAAAATCAGGAGCCATCAGCCTGGCATTTCCACAGGTTACCATGTTCAAATGGAGCATGTAGAAGTATCTTTCTCCCCTTTTCCATCTCTGACTCAAGGGATTAAGCATCCATTTTCCATTAAGGGGACCTCTCAACCAGGCTGTACGTCGCAGACCCCTCCGACCATCTCAAGGGTCTGAATCTCTCAGTTTGCCCTTTTTTGTCCTACATCATGAAATTTCTTTTCACTGAATTGTTCACATTTTCATATAAACATGATTTCTCTTATGTATTAAAATAAAAAATAGAACAAACTAGCATAAAAATCAGCGTCCCATGACCTTATAGTTTCTTACAAGCTACAGGACAATTTCTTGATTTCCTTTTGTCCAACCTGATCACAGGATTGTCTAGCACATTATCTTTACTCTTTTCAGTCATTTCATTTTATGACCCACTCCTACTTGACTTCCTTCTCATTGTTCCATTGAAACTGGTTCACATGGCAGCAGCTCTGCACACAGCAGGTTAGTGTGGGGCTCTTCCCTCTCTTCACCTCAGGGGTGCCACCCATCCTCATTTTCCTCCCTCCCTCCTCCCTTGTGCCCGCCTCCCATCCTTTTCTACAGGCTCCTCCTTGTCTCCCTGATAGCTGCCTATTAGCATCCTTCAGGGGCTTTAGCCCTTCCTCTCATTCTTTCTAGATCCTCTTCTCTCAGTCATACAGTTTGAATTGACACTGGCAATTTCATACTTTCCAAGTTCATAGCCTCAGTCTAGAATTTTGTGAACCTTAAGGGACTGTGTTTAAGGAACTTACACTGGTCTGTGGACCAGCTATGAAACGCAGTCCTAATCATTTTCCTTGAAATTGCAAACTATTCTTTCTAGAAAAAAGAAATTGGTGCTAAGGTACCTGCATACCAACTTTAAAATGTATTTTGGGTATACTTCCCCAAATGAAAGACATGAGCTTGAAAAAAGTCTCACATATAAAAGTTTAGTTTCTGAAAAAAATAATTATAGACAAATTAGGGACTAATTAGATGGTAGGGACATTTTTTTCAGTAGGGTTAAATCTTCCCAAAGATATCAGAATTCTATTCATCCTAAAGATTTTTTGTTTTGAACTGTGAGTCCATTTCTGAGCCTCCACAGTGGATCCATTGTTCAGAGGCCACAGCTGAGACAATCATGAAGAGTAAGAATGAACCACAATAAATCAGAACCACCACATAGCCCAGTTGCTTGAGAGAGCTCAGGTCAGAGCATGCCCGCAAGAACAGAGACACCCCCACCTCCCGAGTATGCTGCAGGAAACTGGTGTATCACTTAGGCTAATTTGGAAATACTCCATACACCAAATTCCTATGTGGCGATTGAAGCTTAAGTCCAGTGGGGTAAGTGGCTTTCTCAGTGGTTCTTGAAGAGATCTCATGGTAACCACAAGGACACGAATGGCTTCCTTTACTTCCCTCCTCTATCCCCCTCAGAACAGCTCTGCTTCTATATGAATATCTTCTGTAAATCATTTCTCTTTCAAAAGATTCTTAACAGTCATTTTGTTTTGGTTTATTCTCAGTAAAAATATGGCAAGTGGCACATAGACTTTGCTTCGGTACCACACCATTCTAGAAACACACTTGCTTCTTCATTTACCAAATATTTATTGAACATCTAGATGTATGATTGCATCATGATTTATTTTCAAATAAATTGAATGCCAAAGAGATTATTTTTTCCTGGATGCACTTGTATGTATTCATATTTGTATTAATACACATGGGTGAAAAAGATGAATTTCAAACCCAGCATAAGTTATGAAGTGTATGAATGAAGTGTATGTTCACATAATCACTCAGAAAGGTGCACATTAGTATCTTTAATTAAAAGCATCTGCCTTGAAAATGAAAGTGTGTTTGTAGGGCCACTTATGGTTCAATTCATACTCTGACATTTTATGCTTTACAGAGAATACCAATGTAGCAAATGTTATGTGTTAGTAGCACTATACCAGCAAGATCATAGATGCTAGTTAAACAAATATTTAAATTTTAGCATTAAGGTATAGACTATTGTTCATACTATAGATCATAGCTATATTGGTGATTAACTGTGATTCATTCTCTCTCTCTCTCTCTCTCTCTCTCTCTCTCACTATTTGCCTATTACTTTCCCGCAGATAACCAGAGGATGTATATTTGCCGTCAAGATATCTCACGCCTTCAGTAGCTCAGCTAGACAGTTTACGTGGTGCCTCCGATTCCATTTGTCACAGGAGCTTTTATGAGGGAACAGAAGATATAACTTGGCCTCATTTTTCATTTCCTGTTATCTCTCTGATTTGGGTCTTCAGCTGTTCTGTTTTCCTGTACCTCAACTGGAGCCGACATTATCAGAACACCACCTGCTACCACCACTGCAGCTGAGGCTCTGTCAGCAGTTCCAGGAGGCAGACACTCCCTTCCAGAGCAGCTGGGAGCTCCCTCTGGGACTGAGCAAACCAAGCCCATGGCTAGGTCCCTGTATGCAGAGGAAAGTGAAACTGCTCTACTACTAACTCAGTTCCAAGCAGGAACATTCCTGGGTTTGCGAAGCACTTTTAATTCTATGGAGCACTTCCCCATCTATATTTCATTAAGTCTTCAGAGCAGCCTGAAAGATGACAGGCTTGGTACAGTTACGGCTGATAGCACAGGTTTGGAAGGCATGCTTTGCACATCCCCTGAAGTTAGAAATGCTTTGGCTTTGGGGTGCAACTCAAGGATAAATGAAGGAGTCAGAGTTAATGATGGGGAACTCAGGCTAAGATGTACAAGGGAATGTAGACATTTACCATGAGTTGGAAGGAAAAAACAGTGAACTGCTGTGATTTAGATCCAATATGTAATTTTTCAAATGAATCAAGAAAAGAGAAGAATAAGAAGAAAATGATTGGCAATCATGAAAAGGGAAAGAAAATAGAACACCTAGGGATGACTTGGGTCACACATTGTGAGGAAGGAGAAGAAGGTAATGGCTTTGGACTGGACCAGCCTAACATGTTTTCCTAAATGTTGGAGTTCTCTGTACTGGTCACTGAAAAATATATCATTGGCATATAGACATCGCTGGTCCATCTCTCCCCCTTTGGAACTTACTTCCTCTGTGGTCATAGTTCTCTTAATTACAGTGTCTCATTAATTCTCAAGACAGGTTCGTGTTAACATGTGAATGTGGGAGTTATATGGTGTCTGGCCCAGTCTAAGTCTTAACACTCTTTCCCTATCACTTCTCCTCTCCATAGAAACATCCCTGACCAGCATGTAGTGTAAACTTTCGGATTTTTGCTGTTCAGCTGTAACCCACAGGCTGATAACTGAGTATCGGTCTTGCATACACCCAAACCTTTCAATCCTTTCAGAACAGCTCTCTTCACAATGCCTATCACTCTCAGTAATGGCTGTGTAAACCTCTAGGGTAGTTTTTGGGTGCAGAGCACTAAGCATCTGTTAAATGTCAGGAAATCATTTCCTGATGCTGCCAATCATGAATCACTTCATCCACCTAAATTTTATATGCCATATATTCATCCCGCAGTCTTGAATTTTTCTTAATGGTTGGGAACTCTTTCCATTTGTTGCATATCTCTAAAATGGGTATCTCCTTGGATTGTACCTGTTACCATATTCTCTTAATATCTACTAAGTATTCTAGTTGAACCTTCAGCAGAGTCATTCTTACTGGCACTTACTGAAGCTAAATGGACCTAGTTTCTGACTCTCTCTTTTTCTGGTTATCTCAATGTCCTGAACTCAATATTTTTCATGTGTCTAAGAGCTAGAACCCATTGCCAGAGTGGTTAGAGTGCTACAGAACAGGATACCGAACCGAATGGAAAACGCTCTGCACCAAGGAGTTGCAACCACCTTTATTTCTCCTATGGGCTGGAGTAATAACCTGCTGGAGTACTGGGGGATTGCTCCCAAAGCCTCGGACCAGAGCCAGCTTTGCGCTTAGTTTATATAGATTTGCAAGCAGGAAGTACATATTTTAACAGTGTGGTGAATTTTTATTGGGTAGCATCAGTTATTCTTTGTTGCTGTGCAAAAAGTCCTCAAAACAAGTTAGTAAATAGGGCATGTCTGGAGGCTGGGAAGTACAGGCTGTGAAGCTGAGAGTGGTCAAACTGAGCTGAGTAAGATTATCTCTGGTTTAGTCGGTCAAAGCGGAATGAGTCTGACAGATGACCTATGTGGTGGGCTGCCTGATCTTATTTTGTCCTAATATGATGTCTGACTATTAGTTTATTTTAATTTTTAAAAATTTCCATCAACTAGATAATTCACATTTCAGTTCTATGTTGAGAACACTGTGTGAAAATAGTTTTAGGCCATGGAAGAGAAGTAGTTAAGACTCACCAAAGATCCATGAAGGATCATATTCTTGGACCCTCGGGAAGTTAACTCTGCCAGTAAAGATGGGTTAAGCTTGCCACACAGTCCTACATGTGGCTTTCTGGCCTCTGCCATCTGCTTATACTTTCACATGTCTTAGTGCACCCAGCTGGCTATAATGTAAACACCACAGACTCTACAACTCATAGGCAGCAAATATTTATTTCTCAGTTCTGGAGGATGGGAAATCCAAGATCAAAGGGCTGCCTAAATAAGTGTCTGGCAAGTCCCTGGCACTTGACTGTCTATCTCTGTGTCCTCAGATGGTGCAGGAAAAGAAGGAGCTCGCTGGGATCTTTTTGTCTAAGGCCATGAATCCCATTCATGAGAACTTCACCACCAAGCTTAGATGATTCTCCCAAAGGTTCCCCCTTTCTAATACCATCACATTGTGGATTACAGTTTTAACATGAATTCCGGAGGGATGTAAGCATTCAATCTCTAGCAACGGACTTCTTCCTTACATTTTAAACATTTTTTTCCTTCAAAATGCACTGATTCTGTCATTACATATGCTGCCGTCAATTGTACAAGATGAAACTTATGATTAATTGTGGTTTAATAAGCTGCTGAGACTAAAGCTGGTTGATAACTCCGGTGGAAAATGTTTAAAAGGATTTTGTGCAGTGCTGAAGGTTATGGGTTGACAGTGAAGGGGAGATTACAGGCTCATGGTTTTGTGCCGCCTTAAGGTATGGAGGTGGGGGGATGGAAGGCTGAGCACAGAGAGGGTATAACTGAGCCTTCCACCAAAATAATCCTTCCCATTCTGCCCTTTCTGAAGCAGAAGCAACTCTAGATGTCCAAGGTGCACTACTGATCCCTTCCAACTGCGCCTCCATCCAAAGTCATCCTGGAATCACTCTCAGAATTTCTAATAAGTTCAAACCTAAACTTGGGTGACTTAGAGTGTATTTCCTCAAGTGTGAAATGCTGCAGATAATTTTAGGTGGTGCACCAGTTTGGCAAATAAAATTGAATCACATAGAGAGAAAGCTATTCCCTTTTCAATTCTCTTTTGATCCTTTTGATGACACCAAGGATACATTCTCAGTCTGGAATTGTATATCCTTAACACCTCTCTAGCACTTGCCCCTCTCTCTCCCTCCTTCCCTTTGTTTCTCTCCCTCTCTTTCTCTTTAGCAAAGAAAGTGCATGTCTGAAGCTCAGAGCCTTTGACAGGCAATACTGTGTTTCTAGGAAATAATTTTTAGTTATATTGTACTTATTTTCATTCTTATGGAAAACAGTATCAGTCATGTATTTGAGAGAGTGAAATCAATTTTGTTTTAAAAAATAAATTTCTGAGTTAGAAAGAGTAAATAGCTCTGGAGAAAAAAATTAAGAAACTGATAGTACAATAATATGTGACAATAGACATGAAAACAATATTGACAGTGATATGCAAATGACCAGGAACCAACACAGTCCTGGTCACACTCCCATTCCCAACATTTTCACTTGCCTGTAGAAGTTCTCTCTCACCTCTGCTGGCCTTCATACTACCCTTTGGGCCAAAATAATCATTCAGTTGAAGTGCACCTTGATTGACTTGACAGTAAGTACAAACTCTCTGGTGTTCATGCATTTCATGGTGATGCTACAAGTCTCACTAAAAGCTTGGATATACACAAGGGAATGAGCGATTTCGTAGGGCAAGTGAGCAGCCTTCGCCATCAGCCCAGGAAGACAGCACAAGGTGTTGGAGGGAGCACATCAATACAGGACGGGACTCAGTCCGCTTTTCCTCATTCCCCTGACTGTCTCCTGTGGCACAGAGCAACAGCAGGAGGGAAGAGAGAGAGACCGCTGCCTGTGTATCTGGACAATCACTTGCTTAAAATGAAATGGCATCTTCTTTTATTTCCCTTACTCTCACCTAACAACACCAGCATGCTGTATTCCCCACACTGAAATCTGGGCGAATAAATCTTTGCGGGCACGCTGAGGCCTTGTTGAGTTCGGTTGTTGTTTCTGAATAGGGTATAAGGGGACATAAAATGTAAGTGAATCAAGCCCTCAGCTAGCATTTAATTGATAAGAACTAAAGCTAATATTAGATAACAAATAAATGGTCTGTTGCACAGGCATTTAATTAAACACCAAATTAATGCAGTAATGACCTACTGGAACTAACAGCCAGAATGCTTTACTGCACTCCAGCATCTGGACACTTTCACCTTCCCATCCCCCTCCTCCTTCCCTTGCCTCACAGACAGATACATTATAAAGAAATACACTCACTCATGTCCTGCGTCCTCATGTGTTCCTGTCCCAACTCATCACACATAATCGTCTCCTTTGCCTGAGGAAGCTTGATTATTTAGCTGAGTTTCTACTCAGTCTTCTCCATCATATGTTCCAAACCTCAGCACTCAGGACAATTTGAAACCCTAGTCTTGTAACTCTTGGCTGATTACATGCTGCTGTGAAGATTAATTGCAGTGTTTTAGATAATGGTTTCAGGGACAAGCTTGCAAAATCATGAAGAGGACTTGAGGAATCGATACATGGCTTTGTCTGTGCCTACCCATGGGCTTTCAGTCATACAACAAAACAGAGTAGATATGGGAAAGAAATTGACTCCACTCAGATTTGCTCTGCTCGCTCCTACTGCCTTTCACATGGCGCATACAGGCTGTGTTCATGCTGTTATCTTCCTGTTAAGAAATAAACCCTGAGGCCACTTTGGAACACCTTGTACATTCAGAAGCCTACTATGCCTGAAGATGCTTCTTCCTTCCTCCCATGGTCTAGGCCACTTCACAATCCCATGTTGCACACAAGGCTTTTTGTTTGGGCACAAGTGCACCTCTTCCAGGGAAAGGTTCTTCAGGCGCCAGCAACTTTCTGACCAGGCATTGTTCCAGCATGGATCTAAAAGCTGGAAGTGGGTGGCTTTTCTGGCACACTGCTGCAGGATTTGGGGGCCCTATATAATTTCACCCTTTTGCCTCTGACAATTGAAAAAAGTAAGATTATAGTGTCTGGCATGCACTGTATATTTAGCCCTATAGCATTTTTATCCATAATCCTTGAGTTGAGAGGACCCTACAGAGAAAGATCTTTTAATTGGCAAGAAATAATTTTTCCCAAACCAGCATCTATAACTGTCTCTGACACAATTGAACCTTATGGTCTCTAGAAGGGGGAGTATAGGATGAAAACTCTCTAAGTATGTCTCTACCTATCTGTATATGCTTATCATAAGGCATTATGAGACATAACTGAGGATATGAATATAGATTTGGATTCACAAGTGTTCTGTTTTGTTTTTGGTGGTACTGGAAATAAACCCAGGGTTTTTTCACTGAGCTGTGTGTGTCCCATTCAATTTTCCTTCATTATTTATTGTGAGTCACGGTCTCACTAAGTGTCTAAATTGCCTAGGTTGGGTTGAAACTTATGATTCTTCTGCCCCAGCCTACCTATGCCTTTGTGCCTGGTTTCAGCATGTGACATTTTTCTTGCAGGATTCTTCTATCTACTCTCCCATACTCTACTTCATTTCTCATAAGCCAACGTATCTTTTTGCATTCTGTATTTATGTAATTCCCATGTCCATCGCTCATTTGAGAACCTCATTACCTCATCCTCCCTCAGAACTTCTAGGTAGCCCTTCACACATAATAAGAACATCACCACTTCTTGACATTATGGCACCAAAAGTCAGTGACAACTTCAACAAATTCTTTTAACAATCTGTTTCCTTTTATATAGATATTGAAAGAAAATCTCTAATGGTAGAGTTTCTCAAAAACTTCAAGGGATGATGTCAGAGATCTGGGAAGAGGACATCCTAGTATCTTTCAGCATCACATTCTTTTAGTGCAGGTTAATCCTAAGTGGATGAGAGAGACATAGTCCAGATAATATCATATCCTGTAACTACTTACTCTAAAGGCACATATGAAGTCTTTTAGCTGACCATGAAATAATGATAACTACTTTTATGGAGGACTTTTCATATATCAGATGTTACTACAACTTTAGGGAAAAAATGTTTTATTCAAAAAAATAACAGTGTATACTCTTTCTGAACATTTGCTCAGCACTCCTTTTTCCCATGAGTGCATTAGTCAAAGGATGACTGTTGCCATAAAATAACTGCGTAAAACTATTTATCATAGTTCCTTTGATTTTTCAAATCATATTTCACATCAGTTGTTCATACCTCTGTAAGAATAAATTGAGCAGGTATTTACAGTCTTTTTAAAAATGAGTGTCTGTGGCCCAGCAGTGTCTAAAAACTAGCAATTTAAGGCTAGAACTAGAAAGGACACTTGACGTCCAGCACAAGGTAGATTTTTCTGGTCCCTTGTCTTGAAATACTGCTATGTGTACTGTTGAAAGAAAGTATACAGAAAAGGGCAATCATGCAATGAATTTCAAAAATAAATACATACAATGGTATTAAATTGTCTCCTCTAATTTTTGTTCCTCAGTCATATGTTTTATCCCAGGATAGCAAACTGTTTACAAGCAATTACAGTAATTAAGCTTAAATACACCCCAGTGAGGCAAATATTATTATCCACTTTTTAACAGATGGGAAAGCAGAAGTGGAAAGAGATCCAGAATGACCAGCACAAGGCCAAACAGGGTGTCTGTTGAAGACAGGGAGGACTTAGAGACTCAGACACCCAGCTTTGTTCTTAGACATCTGGAGGGTCACTGCCTTTTGACTTTTTTGAAAAAGGGAAAAGAATATCAAGGATGAAGGCAGTTGATGACAGTGCCAGGGAGGGAGACGCCAGAAGTAGCAATTACTAAAGGAGACACAGTTTCGGAGACGGGATGTGACACAGACCTGTGTCTCAGAGACGTCTCAGTCAAGGTCCAGGGCCATTCTGGGGCTCCCTCAGTTTAGCAGCAAAGGTCATAAAAGGAAAATGAGAGAATTTCCTCCAAGCAATACGGTGGCCAATTTTTTTCACAGATTTGTATCTTCAGAATTAGCCCTATCTTATAAAACAAAGATTACTAAAACCACAGAGCACAATGTGCTCATGAGGATGATGCAGTTGCCCTTTCTGAAGGGCTTTGGAATTTGTGAGTCAAATTCACAATTGCATTAACATTAGAAAAATTACATCCAGAGGGAAAAACAGTGAAAGACAAGAAGGCTGACTTTTCATGCTGTGTTTTTCTGCCCATTATCGCATTTGACAAACAGTTTGAATTCAAGCAGAAAGTGTACAGCCAAATAGAAAAAGACAGCAATGAGACAGTGGTGTTAAGAGTTAACAAAACACATTTGAAATGAGAAGTCAGCGGGAGAGGTTCGTGTCACATTCCCGAAATCCAAAATAGTGAAGCCAACACAAATTCTTATTTGACTTTTTTTCTGTTGAAACATTTGGGAAATTTTTTATCCTATTTGTCATCACTTATCAATGTAAGATGGATGCTGCCTGCAATAAACCCAGGAGAATTTGAAAGCCTCCCTCCAACAGCTTTATGAAGCTGCATGAAGAGGACAGAAAAGTATCCAGACACCCATTTCTGCAGAGGAATATTTACAACTCTGGTTATTTCTATGAAAACTTATACAACCACTACATACTAACCACAAAAAGGGAGAAAAAAGAATGATAATGAGGCAGAAGAAGAAAAAAACAGACATAAAGACACAGGAACACAGAGAGAGGGAGAGAAAGAGAGAGGAGGAGAGAGGGAGACGGAGAAAGAGAACTTTATTTCCAAGAGAACTGGCCAGCACATGCATATGTCTTAGGAATGCCTTGAATATGGGTATCAGTCATTTTCAATTTTCTCAGAAGATACTAGAAGATACTGAGAAGGGTATGCACCCTTTTGGAGAATTCTTTATACAAATGAGTTTCAGTTAACATTAGAACAAGGGGGACTATTACAAGCTATAAAGTGGTCATCCAAGGCAATTTTAATGGTTTCTGAGAATATGTTGAGGAAAAAAATCAAGTGTCAGATGGAATACTGAACTCTAAGATTTTTACTCATGACACTTTTTAAGAACACTTAAAGCTTATGTTTCTGTCTCATTGGTGGAGGGAACAATCTTTCTCATCTTTCACCACTCAAGAGATGCAATCTACATGCTGACTAGAAGAATGAACTGACCCGTAAGTAAGGGAAAGCGCAAGACAAAGCAAGGTGGTTAAGACACGTAGACTGAAACTAAAGAATTTCCATCTTTAGACATTACGTGGAAATGATTGCAAAGATCAGTGTAAGTAGAGCAAGGGAAGAAGGCCAGAAGAGTAGAAGGTATTGGTTCTTCTAGAGTATTTTGTTAGTTTGCCACTAGGAATTCCTAAGTTCAGCAGTGTGCATTCAAATTATGTAAAGGCACCAACTTGAATGAAGTGAGTGGATGAACAATGAATGAATTCCAAGTAGACTTACATTTGCTCCGTTTGAACGAATTAGGAAATTTAGAAAGCCTGATGTTTGTGTCCTGAAGGATCCTAGTCCCTACCTTGGAATGTACAGACACTGCAGTTGGTACTTGGTAGTGCCCCTCATACAGTACCGTACAACACCTAGCAAGCAGGACTGCGAGGCCTAAATGAGCCCTAACTTAGGAATCTGGGTTTGGGTTGGCTTTGACATCCACACTGTGTTCTATGCAGCAAATGACTTCTGGGTTGAAAGTCCTCTTCCATCTAAAACACTGGGCACTTCTCTAGATAGCAGGCTTTCACCTTTGAACACAAGTCATTGATGAGTAATGATGTTCCTCTCTTTCAACTTCCTGGAAACAAGAAGGATCCTCTGGAAGCAATTACTAGTCCTGGTGGTCAGTAGGTAAGTTATAGCTCCTGTTGCTGATCTGTTTTTTAGCAATATGAGCAGACACCCCTTGTCTGGACTACTGGTCATCTATTGCTTGCTTAACAGAGAAGCTAAGTAAAAGGAGTACCTAATGACCTCCCCAGCTGGTGTATGCCTGAATTTTCAGTGACACCTGAGCAAAGTCACATTTGTACTCTGCAGGTTTCTCAGGCCCACAGTCTAGTGCTGTGTCAGTGAATCAGGCTTATAGGATCTCCAGTTTCTTGTACTTTCCCCTGATTTTTCAAATATTTTAAATTCATTAGGATCACAGAGTGACATATATTTTGGACAAATGAAAAAAATTCTCATTGTAAATTATTGAACTGTTTCTCCCAACCTCTCACTTTGACATCTGCAAGACTGAGGTGGCTTAGGACAGGTGCCACTGGCTTGATAATTATGAAGCTTTAATTGATTTACTTCCAAGGCACTTGTCACATCATCCTTTGTTAGTCAATATCTTAAATTTCTTCTATACTCTTCCTACCCTAATCAGCAATGGCAGGGCATTAGCAACTAAAAATGAGTTTTTATTAAGATAGCAAAGAATTTTGTTTGTTTTGCTGATAGATATAAGAGGGAAAAATTACTTATTATTGTTCTTTTACTTGTCTCGTAATCCATTTTCCTTCCACCTTCCAAACATGAGCATCAAGGGCACTTATGATTCTAGTTTCTTTTGTAGTTCTAGCAGTTCTTCCACCTAAACAGATCTATTCTTTATGACTGAACAAGGATGGAGAAAATGCCAAGATTATCTTTAGTAACTAGCCAATGCAACTGAATGACTTGAGAATATCAACCACTTTTTCTCACACTGTAGTCATTCTGCCAGGACGTAGCATGAGTCACACGTCCTTATAGCCATGGATTTTTAACCTAACACTGCCATGGTCATACACTTCAAATAAGAAACTGAGCCCAAACTGGCCAGCACAGAGAGTAGTGGTCTTAATAAAATATGAATCTAGCCCTGACACCTTCCACTGCATGTTACAATGGATTTGCTGCTTAATGGGCCCTCCATGCCTGTCATGATTTGGCTCTTGCTGTTCCTCAAATTTCATAGTGCCAAGTTCCCTGACACTGCCCTTGTGTGGCGGTGACAGCAAACTGCCCGCAACACAACACCCTGTTCCTCCACCCATCAGCCCTAGAAACTCCCCAGCCCCTATACTTAGCGTGCTTCCTCTCACACCCCTAAACATCCCCCAGTAACCATGCTCACTATGCTATTTCTCATATTTCGGATGTACTTAAGTGTCTCTTCAGTCTGTAGTGCTCTGCGTTCATTCTGCATGAGTGTTGATAGTATGCAGTGTATGTTTTACTCATTTACAGTTTTTATAAACAAAATTAAAATATAAAGCTATGAGATTCACAATGAGAGACCCTGCAAACCTACTTTTTGTATATTCTATAGATTTGTAAAGAAGTAAAATAATATGCTGAATACAAACTCTAAATACGATTTTTCAGCTTAATGCTTTCAGAAAGTTAATTGAAAATAAAAAATTATACTCAAATGACAGGTCATTAAAAATTATTTTTTCTTCCAATCAATGCACATCAGTAAGTACATTGCAGAACACAGAACCAAAAGCCATAGTACGTGCCCTTGATAAGTTCAGAGTACAACTGAGATAAAATTTCCACTGACACATTATACAGTGGCAAACACGAAGTCGGGCTCAAGAAGTCGGGCGCACAAAGCGCCAAATGGATAGTGTGTAAACAGTGCATGCAACAAGAGCAGCGGTGTCACCGGAACTGTGCTCTGGTAGCACTTTTTTTGGTGGTTGGGGGGGGGGGTGAGTTTAACGTGTTAGGAAGTGGTGATGGTGAGTGTGGAGAACAAAAAAGAAATTGTTCCGGCTTATTCCAAATAGTGACTCTGTGTTGCCCCATAAGCTGAACCACTACCCTCTGAAGATGATTGGTGATTCCATTTTGCCCTGCTTTGACTTTGAAATTCACTTTCTCACCAGTATGTGACTGTTCAACTATACACCCAACTGCCTGCTCATTAGCCCATGGCTCTGCTGCACTGAGAATCTATGAGGGTTAAGTTGATTGTTCTTTAGGCATTTAGCAGTCATGAAGCAACAACTCATGGAGTAGGAAATGCCAACAAACTCTTCCCTCTGCATTTTTCTTCTCTGCTTCTGTTACCTTATTTTTGCATTAATTTCCACCATATTAATGCACCTTAAAATGTAAACAGCTGGTAGACACAAATTTCATGTCTATTTCTTTCACTGTTTGCCACCTCGTTTCAACCTCCTCTTTTGCAAATATCCAAGAGAAGCTAAAACAAACATACATTAGAAGCAAACACTTAGCAATGTCTATGTGGATGAAAAGAAAGGTGATACATTTCTGTCAATAACTATGAAAGCTTAACTTAGGACCTTCTGTGATATACAATCTAAATTTTAAAAAAACAAAATACACTGTCTTTTCCTGGAAATATTGAAATCTAATCATCTTTAACCACAATAGAAATAGAGACTGACTCAACTAAACAGAGTGAAGTAAGTACCTATGATCTAAATTATGGTTTAACTCATGACTTCATGTTCTATGACAAAGGCAAAGAATGAAAACAATTATCTGTAAGATTATATACTATCATTTAGTTTCTAAAGTCCAAATGATTTTAGTCTTCCACATGACATTTTTAATGCTCTGAGACCCATTAATATAGTATATTTAAGAGATATATTTAAAATTATTTTCTTAGTGTTTATTATAGCTCAGCACATGAATACAACTCTTAGAGTATTCTTTCCATTTTCCCATTTTCCATTTTCCACCTTCCTGTACTTCACATCTCTGCTTCTTAAGATTCCCCTGCAGTACACACTAGAAAGACATTCTTGAACTTGTCTACAGTGATTTCTAATTTGTCTGATCTTCGTCAGTCAGTTTAAAGGAGCATAAAATGTCATCTGCCTCATCCGTCACTGTGTGTGTATGTGTTAATGTATTTATCGGATTCACTTCCCCTGACTTGTCTGAGCTTGATGCAGTTCTGAATCTTTCCCATCTCCTAATTTATTTCAGTCACTCCTTGGGTGTACTGGAGCTGAATTTCTCAGGTAGACCCGTCTGAAAAGATGGCATGCTCTAGCAATTCCATAAGCAATTATCATCCTAATAGCTTGCAAATCCTACTTTGTAAATCACTTTTGGTCTTGTGCCAGACAGAGGTCCATTTGAAGTATTTTCAGAAACATTACCATAGAGAAGTGGTTGTCTGAGTCTTTGGGATGTCTAGAGATAATTCACGATGCTATGTCATCAAGTGAACCCGACTCGGATATTACTACTGACATGTGATAGCTGTGTGGCCTTTAGTTGCTACTACTGAAAATTTCAAGTCAACCTCCTGCTCCAGTCAGTGTGGTGGAATAGAGTGGTCAAGGCTATCGTGTTCTCAGATAAAGGCAGTGTGGCTCAGCTCCATTTTAGAAGAACTTTCCTTTCGGTAACCACCATCACCTTGATTGTTTCACCAAAGCCTAATGTTTTTTTTTGAAAACTTTTTTTTTTTTTTGGCGGTACTGAGGATTGAACTCAGGACCCTGCGCTTGCTAAGCAGGTGCTTATTCCATTGAGCTATATCCCCAGCCCAAAGCCTAATGTTTACCACAAGCTTATTAGAGTAATCATGCTGTGTTAGACCTATGTATATGCAAGCTGGTCTGATGAAATAGGTAAACACTGATGTAAGGTAGCAGATGCTCGTTCTCAGATGAATAACATAGGTAATATGTGTCACAAGATTCTAGAGCAGAGGTGGGACAGTCAGAAAAGACATCAAGATATCAGGGAGCGGATGGAACATTATCTGGGCCTGAAAGGACAGGTGTGGGCAGGTTTGCTTGATGATATAGCATCGTGAATTATCTCTAGACATCCCAAAGACTCAGACAACCACTTCTCTATGGTAATGTTTCTGAAAATACTTCAAATGGACCTCTGTCTGGCACAAGACCAAAAGTGAATTTACAAAGTAGGATTTGCAAGCTATAAGGATGATAATTGCTTATGGAATTACTAGAGCATGCCATCTTTTCAGACGAGTCTACCAGAGCAGGCAGGAAGAGCCTGGGAAATTCCCGGCAACTGTGAGGTGTGAGGAACAATTGACGGGCCACACCAGACAGTAAGAAGAGAGCGTGAAAGGACCATTAACAGTGATAACTATGTAAGTGAGGCATTAGGTTATAGAAGATTTTAAATTCTTCAAAGTGGACTTTCACTTTATACAGAAGACACTAATAAGAAGAGTCACAATTGCTCAGACCAGGCTCTTTGTCCTGGGACCGCTATTTCCTTGGTATGCAAAGCTTCTTCTCAGGTAACTCATTCCGTATTTATTAATTCAGCAAATAATTCTTGTGCATCTACTGCATATCAGGAACTTTCCTAGGTGCCCCACGCACAGAAGGAAGTGAGAGAAAATTCTCTTGTTATAGACTATATTATTTTTACTGGAGCTTCTGTACCAAAATGGCACAGACTAGATAGCTGAAGCAACAGAAACATATCTTTTCAGTTCTACAGGTGACATGTCCCAGACCCAGGTGGTCACAGGGTTGGTTTCCTCTGAGGCCTCTGTTGCTGGCTTGCAGGTGGCTACCTCCTGGCTGCCTCTTCACCCAGTTGTGCAGCATGCATGGCCCTTCCATTGTTTCCTCCCCTTTTAGAACATGTCATTCATATTATTTGCCAGCTAGCAGCCCCATTGTAACTTAATCATCTCTTCAAAACGTGTCCAAATACAGTTATATCTAAGTACTGAGGTTTGTGATTTCAACATATGAGTTTATAAGGGAACAATTCAATATATAACATAGAGCCAATATGCTGATAGTGAAAAGATCGTCCTCTTATCTTCAGAAAAATAAACTTCTTCAGGGTCTTTTCCTGGTTCCCCATCCCACTGAATACTTCTGAACCTCAACTTGAGCTTTTTATTGCTTACGTATATAAAACTCTTGTCCTCTTTCCTTGGCACCATTTGAACAAACTGCAGGAGAAAGCAATGGCCCACCTCTTCCATAACATGCCTGCTGTGAGATATTTTCTTCAAGGGCTTGGGTGATAGTCACCTTAACCTGCTTTCCCTTAAGAATGACGAGGACAGAGGGGTAACACAGTGAGGTCTGGCCCTGGATCCACTTACATACGGATAACTCAGGTCACAAGGCTCAAGTAAGAATACAGAAAGAGTTGGAAACGCTTTGAAAGGAAATGTACTAAAGGTAGCCTGAATTTCTCAGTTTCAGCATTCTGTGGGTAAAATGAGGTCACATTAATATTAATAATCAATTTTTTTTCTGGCCGGCAGCCACACCTGCAGAACAGCAGATTCTCATTCTTCATTCCCTGGCCCATACCCCAAGGTCTTTGATCATCTCTTAGTTATTTCTGGAGGCCACAGGTTGAGTCTCACCTCACGTTTCTTCAGGAATAAATGCGCATCTCTTCTTCCCTTCTAAATTCTTGCTGAAGTTCACCTATCAGCACCTTTGGTGGCAGTACTTACCTACCCACTGCCAAGCTGGTAATGTCTGCTAAGGGTGGTGTTTGTCTGCCGATCCGCCCCACCCCTCTCAGTTCTTGGCTGTGTTTGGCCCGGCTGTCATTTGCAAACCTGGAAACAATGTCCACTCTTACTTCTCTTGCCCTTGTTCACCAAGACACATAGGCAGTGCTAAGACAGTCCCAAGTCTCACACAACATCTGCTAAAGTGGCTGCTGAACATGGAGAAAATGGTGCATTCCACTCCAACCCTTTCCTCAATCCCCAAATCCAAGCCCTCAGTCTCAACTACTCATGAAAATAGATGGCTTCACCAAGAAATCCCAGTCATACTTCAGGCACACCTTGCCTCCACACAGTCCAACTTCATTTTTGTGTGCCTGACGATAGTCATATAAGGAAGTAAATTCTCATCACTTGCAAAAGTGTAACAAATTTCACATTATGAATATTATTGTCTTTTCATTGGGTGGGTCTGTGAAATATTTTTTGTCAAGTTAAATAAGATTTGTCCTAAATATTTTTGCATGATCAAAATGAACTTAATGTATTTTATTCATCCAATATTTGAGGCCTACAATGTGCAAAGAATTTTGCAAAAGTAGATCATTGAGCCAGGCATGTTGGTGAACACCTGTAATCTCAGGATTCTGGAGGCTGAGGCAGGAAGACCATTGTGAGTTCAAGACCAGTCTGGGCTACAAAGTGAGCTCAAGTCCAGTCTGAACTGTATAGCGGGACCCTGTCTCAAAAAGACCAAAAAAATTTTCAAAAAGTAGATCATTCGTATGTATTCTGGATAAGAGAATGATCTTACTTTCTCATCACTAGGATAAAATACCCAAAACCCACAGTTTCTAAGGGTTTAAGTTTATATTGGCCCATGGCTGCAGTCCATGGTTGGCTGACTTAAAGTCAGAAATGGGATGACAGAAGGAGATGCAGAAGAAAACATGCTCAGCCCTTGGCAACCAGGAAGCAGAGAAACAAGGATATGGAAACAAGAATATGCAGCTCCAGGCCACGTTCCCAGTGACTCACACCAGCCAGACCCCGCTTTCTAACAGCACAGTTAACTACTCAGTGAATCCAGTGCTGAGCGTAGCACCACCCTGATCCACCTTTTCACGAATTTTTGGAACTATATTAGGTCTAAACCATAACGACAATCTCTCTTACTTTTAAAATAAATATTGTTTTCTATTTTGTAAAGAATCAGTGGCAACAGATTCTACATTTTTTCCTATAAATTTCCTTCTTTTGCTGTAAAATTGTTAGAAATGAAGATACATGAGATGCACGAACCTGTTTGAAGTTTCAACAAGGCAAATGTCTTAACTACAAGATGAAGCAACAGATATACAAGTAGGATCTCTTTTTTCCCATCAACCAAGCAAATCTGTAAACCAAGGAACTAATCACCTGCTTTTCTCTGTTACACGAACATGTCTGAGACAAAAGCATCTACTCAAGCTATCGCAAAAAGGAGAAGCTATGAAAAAGAAGTTATCAAACCAGTAAGTATCAGTCACATCCCTGACTGACCTTTCTGTCTACTGTTTGTAGGGTACAGCACAGGCAAAACTTGATTTTTTAAAGTGTTCCCACATGTAGGACATCAGGCAGATTTCTGCATCAACCTATGTTTAAAAGACATTTCATATCTCCAAATATAAATTTTTCCAAAAAGTTAATGGTGACACAGTAGAAGGTTCACATGAGTAAACTCAATATACCATGTGTAACAAGGAATCTAGTATTTTCTTACATCTCTGTGGGTTAAACTATTATTAGGCCTTTAATAATTCATAGAGTAATGATTATTATCAGAGAAACAATAAGCATGGTGACTTCTGCAGAAGATGAAGAATAAAAAGTTTCCTTTATACAAATTTAGAATTTAAGCTTGTATGTCCTATATGTCCTGCTTTGAATTTTTCATAATCCTAAATAAATTACATGAAAGTATAATTAAACCCATCTGAGAGTTGAGAGGTAAGACTTAGAAAGGATGACTGCTTTACCTAAAGAAATTAGATCAATAGAGGCCACAGATCAAATTTCACAACTTTTACTATATTCTATTGTTTTGTTGTTTATATGTTTGTTTGTTTAGGCAGGGCCTCATTCTGTAGTTTAGCCTGACTTTGAACTCAGTATGTAGTCCAGGCTGTTTTTGAACTCCTGGTGATCCTCCTGTCTCAGGCTCCCAAATACTGGAATTATAGACACGTGCAACCCATACCGAGCTAACTCCTACTGCATTTTTTCTGTACTACCCACATTGTCTCATCTCTAAAAGCCATACTTGTACCTTTCATCCCTTTTGAGTTTTTCCATCCTTTTAACTTTATAGAACTTATAACCATATAGGCAAGAACAGTTATGATTGAGCTATTTGTAAAAATGTTATGAGAGCAGCCACCCTAAAATGATAGTCTTCTAAATTCTATGTGATGAAATTCTATGATAACATGCTTTCTCTAACCTCTTCTAATAAAATAATTCATTGAATATCATTGAAAGGCAAGGAGCATAATTCAAATTTCCAACAATGTATGAGTCCTAGTATGTATTATATAATCACAACATTACTAGACATCCCAAGAAGCACAAAAATGAAACTCGCCAGCAAGAAAGAAAGTAAAGGCTGAAGATGCAGTTTAGTGGTAGAGCACTTTCCTGCCGTGCGAGGGCCTGTTCAGTCATTGGCAGAAAGAAAGAAAAACAGAAAGGGAAGGCAGGAGGGAAGAAAGAAAGAAAGAAAGAGAGAGAGAGAGAGAGAGAGAGAGAGAGAGAGAGAGAGAGAGATCCTACAATAACCCACATGTTGAAATTAGTAGGCAAAGGTAGTAGAAGCAGTTATTAAATGCCAATTCAAAGAATTATTTTAGAAACTGTCATCTTAAATGCATAGTTGAAGAATGTGAAAAACAAATAGAGATGCCACAACTGAGAAACACACACTGTGAAAGGATAAAGAACTGAATGGGTTCAATAGTGTGGAATAAAAGGTTAGGAAAGCTGAAGGTCTATCAACAGGAATTATCTGCCTAAATGTCACAAAAAATTAAATAAGCGAACCAAGTCTCATAGACCAATGTCAAGAGATTTAACTTACATGTCACTAATGTTGTTAAGGAAAGAGTAACGATAATCAGGAAAATACTTGAAGAAATAATGGTGAGATTGGTGAAAAATATCTAATTACAGATCTGAGAATCTATCTGGATCCTAAACAGAATAATATAAAAAAAACTCCGCTTAGGCATATCAGAATCAAACTGCAAGAAACTGAAAATAATTAAAAAAGCATCTTATGGGAAGAAAAGTCGTACCATTGGGGGAGAAGCAACACAGAAAGATGCAAAGCTATTATTACAAGCAACGAAACCCAGAAGACAATGCAGTGACATCTGCAAAGGGTTTTAGAAACAAAACAAAAGAATCAACTCAGAATCCTACATCCACTGAAAAATCCATTAAAGTACGGATGAAATAAAGACATTAACAGATACATTAAAGCTGAAAGACTCTTGTAAGCACACTTGAATGGCAAGAAATGCATAAAAGTTATTCATCTTCAAGAGAAGTGACATCAAATGGAAACTCAAATTTTTAGGAAGTCAGTAGAAATAAGAAATATGTAGTGAAATATAAAATATTACCTTCTTTGTTTTTTCCTGCTTCCTTATAAGAAAACTGACTACTTACAGTAAAATTAGTAGTGCTTTTATTGCAGGGCTTAAATGGTAACTAGATGTCAAATGTTTGAAAATAAAAGCACATTGTTGGTGGGTGGATAGTAAATGAAACTGAATCTGCAAGGTCCCGACATATTCTGTACAGTAGTAAGATACTAGGTGTAAGTTGACTGGGAAAAATGAAGGAAACAAGAGTTACCATTAGCAATTTAAAAAACAAAAAGATACAGCTGAAAAAGCAAATAGCTCAACAGAAAAGGAATGCTAAAAATACACGGGACTAAAAGAAAATAAGCAATAAGGAGAAACAACAAAAATTGATTAGAAAAATAGAAATTACAGCAAAACCAACCAATTCATTGAACGTGATTGACTGGTTCTTCACATAGATGATAAACTAATTTTTTACAAGGTGCCAAGGACAACATAGTGGAATCTTTCAAATAAGTTGTACTGGAACAATTGGATGTATGCATGTCAAATGAGGGCACATGTCTAGAATGCCAGAAGTCTCAGAGGACAAGGCAGGAGGGTCCCAAGCTAGAACCATAAAAAAATTTTAAAAGGGCTGGGGATGTAACCCAGGACCAAGTTCCTAAGTTAAATCCCCAATAACACACACACACACACACACACACACACACACACCCCCATTATCTTATGTTTCCATATATGAAAATGAACTAAAACTGAATTATGCACCTCAGTGTGAAATCTAAAATTATAAAACTATAAATCTTCTGCAAAAAAGTATAGCAGAAAATCTTTGTGACCTAGTTTAACCAAGATTAAACTCTTCTGAATACAAGAAATAACTATTCCTAACAGAAATGTATTAGTTTGACCTCATCAAAATTAAAAATGCATTCCTTTGAAAAGATACTATTAAGAAAATGGAAGACAATCTGGCATAAAATATTTCCAGACGTTGGGAGAAAATGTCATCATTTATCTCATAAAGAATGGGTCTGAGTTGGAAATTATAAATCACATTCAGAACTTAAGAAGAAACATAACAAGTAGAAGGCAGGGGCAAACTGATTTCAATAAACACTTCACCAAATAAAATATATGAAAGGATGGAAAAAAGCACACAAAAGGATTGCTTGCATCATTAGCTACAAAGGAAATGTAAATAGAAACCACAATGAGATATCACTGTACCATCTGGTATATTATATAAATAATTAGTATTATTTCATGTAGGAGGAATTGCTGACAATTTGGGACAACCATAAATTACTTATATTTCTGATGAAAAGATAAAGTGATATAATCACTTTGGTAATTTTATTAAAAGCTAAATACACACCTACTATATTACCTTATATTTAGACACCCAAGTACTTATCACAAGAAAAGTGATCAAATGTGTACCATAGTTTTACTTGTAGTAACCAAAACCTGGAAATGACTCAAATGCCCATCAGTAAGTGAATGGATAAAAATTCTACACAGTGGAATGCTACCTCAGAATAAAAGGGTACGGACCATTTGCATATAATATGAATAAATTTCAATTATGCAGAATGAAAGATAAACAAAAAGATTCAAATTACATGCTGCATTTATAAAACATTCTAGAAAATATAAACTAACCTATATTACTGAAATTAATGGTTAGTTAATTATGAAAGAGATAAAGGAACTAGTTAGGGTAAAACACTATGAAGGACAAAAAAAACTTTGAGGAATGACAGATCCTTCGCTAGTATGGAGTAAGACAAGGGGTTTACAAAGAATGCATATAAAATGCTTATCAAATTGTACATTGTAAGTATGTGCAATTGATTTTATGTCAATTAGAACTCAGTGAAGATGTTTCTAAATGGGGAACAGGGCTGGGCATATAGCTCAGTGGCACAACACCTGCCTGGGCAGCACTAGGTCCTGAGTTTGATTCCCAGTATTAAAATAAATAAATAAATAAATAAATAGGGAACAAAACAATGTTTATTATAACATAAAGGCAAACTAGATGCTTTTACAGGTAAATGGGTGCAACTAGAGACCACAATCATAAGTGAAATAAATCAGACCTGCATGTGTAAACATCATATTGTCTCCCTAGTGTAAGAGTAAATAAAGAATAAATACAACCCAAAACGTGAAATAGATACTACAAAAGGGAAAGAAATTTCTCAAAGGAAGGAATAACTGGGATGAGGGAAAGGAGAAAAGGAAGAAAGAAGTTATATACGTTCACAGACACACAAGATAGCTAAGATAATTGTGCTACTAATTTCTACTGGTATGTTGAAAGGCACAGTTAATGCTTCAAATTTTTTGGCCAGTTTTACATGTTTATATCTGGTGATCTGAACTACCTTGAAGACAACAATAGGCAATATAAGAACCATTGGTGAATTCCTATAATTTTCTTGAAGTTCTGTATCATTTCTAATGTTTTTAAAATTATTTTATTCTCTGTAAAATTAAAAGAAAAAATACAATCACTTCTTCAAAAGAAAAAAGAGTTAAGCAATAGAAATGTCCATTAACAGTGTATAAATGCAAATTTATGTTAAATCAGTTACCATACAATAACAAAATGAATAAAGAATAGCTTCATGCAACAACATGGATGAAACTCCATACTTTTGAATAAAAAACAATGAATTACAGGATCATAAACATTATTACAGGTATAAAGCCTGAAGATACAGACAATGAAATAATATGTCTAAGAAATCCATGATTGAAATAAAAAAACCTAAAGAATGAAAATGGAAATAACTACATAATTCAAATTAGTGAGTTGTCTGGGCAGGTATAATGGGATTGGAAAAAGCACCCAGAGAGCTTCAAAACATAATTATGATGTTTTATTTCTCAAAGTCAATGTGGCCAAACTTAGTATTCCTTGTAACACTATGCTTATACTGGAGACATTTTTTATAAGTATTCTCATAAGTATCCATTTTTATCTGATCAAGATTTAATGAAAGAAGTTGACGTCTTAAAACATAACATTTTGTTTAAAAGACAGAGACTTTCCAACAGCATAAACAAAAAATGACCATACATATTCTGTCTAGAAATGGTGCACTTAAAACACAAAAACCAGAAGTCCTAAGTAGAAAGATAGTTTTAAAAAAATCATGAGAATGTTGGTAAGGAGCATTTACCAACATCTTGATACACTGGTATCAAAATAGTCTTGAAGGTAAGCAGCATTATTAACAACAAAGAGGACTATTTTATAATAACCAGAGACTCAATTCAGCCAAGTACTGGCAAACAATATGAAATGATTACATGTAAACACCAGGGCAAACTGACTGAATAATGAGGGGTGCAAGAGGGACTGTGCCCCTCTTTGTTATACCTGGGAGTAGTAGGAGTCATATTTCTGTGTATCTCTTGTACCCATCATTTCCGTCCTGAACTATCTTCTTTCAGATTTCTCTTACATCCCATTAATAAACTTTTATGCTGTTAAAAACAGAGAAACAAATTTTTTAAAAGCCCAGAGAAAACAGAAAATAAAGATGTGAAATTATTAATAAAGTAACTAATGTTATAATTCTTAGCATTTAATAATTTAGTACAATGCCATGACATTTGCCCAAATTCCAAGACAAGCTGTTCAAAGAATGAACTTTTATTTCTTCCACTGAGACTTATTCTTTTGCTTGGAAATATTTTTCTATTTGATGTTATGTTTGCGCTTATATCAAGAATACAAATGCTGTATTTAGAAATAAATTGATACATGGTTGAACCTATGCGTGACCAGAAAAATCAAAATCATTTTTCTTTAAGGACAAAAGTGTTGAACTGAACTGCCATTCTGGCTAAGTGGAGCCATTACAGTGACACGAGTAATATTCTAAGTTGCTGCAAAAGGCCACAGTGTCTGCTGATTACTGTATGGTAAGTGTGTCAGAAGCAGGGCTTAGGCACAGCTTTCATCTTATAAAATTATTCCCACTGCCGAGAGGAAGCTGGTACCTTGATGACAGTGGGAGAATAAACAAAAAATAACTCAGGCAGCTGACATGGGCTGGGGACCAACTTCAGTGGCCTCTGTCCATTCAGGCTTCCCTTTTAATTTACTTGTGGAATTACATCATGAATGGATTTATCTTCTTCAGGTGCTCAGAACTGAAATAGGTTTCCTAGTTCTCTTCCCTCATCAAAGAGGCACAGATCTACGTAGGCCAGAGTTTGGTCACAGAGGGATCCCGGAATCTGCATAAATGTTCTTCTTGTTAGCTTTATACCCATGACAGTCTGAATGACTACAGACCATAGAGAGGTTGTTAAGAGCTAAAGATGTTAACAAAACATTAACATTATTTCCAAGGTGAAAAATGTATTTATTCAGATAGTTTATAACCATTATCAAAATATTTCCTGACTCTTGAGAGATGTATGTATGTATCTGTGCATTTGTGTGGTCTACATAGACCACATGTAAAACTCTGTGACCATACTTACTCTTAGTACACACGTGTACTCACATATGGAGAGGGAGTTTAGCAAAACTAATATTTTCAGCATCCATCATGTCAACAAACACTTATTCGTTGAACATTACTGAACATCTGTTATATATCAGGCCATGACTTAGATGCTATGGAAGCTATGAAGATGAATTAGTCACAGACTCCCCCTTAAGCAGCTTATTATCTGGGGTCAGAGATTAAACTGAGGACTTGAAATTTTACTTCCAAGAAGAAAGTGATACATGCTTCCAGCAGGCAGATAAAAAGTGTCAAGGGAGTCTTAGAAAGGAGACGTTAAGTCTGAGAGTGCACACGATGGAGGGAAGACATCAAGGAATGCTTTATAGATGAGGCACATTTTTGAAGTGAGCCAGATGATCTGGTTAAATTTCAATAGAGGCTGTTAGTTCATGGAGACGTTTCCATTAAAACAAACTGCATGCAGAACGGTGTGGAAATCAGAGAGCAAGGTGCATTGTCAGAAATGTGAATTTATCTAATTTGAGCAGAGCGCAAGTTTACAAAATGTCTTATGAGATAAAAACTGGGAAAATGGACTTAGAACAGTGGATAATGGGCAAGGGGAAGCCACTCAAGGAATTGGAGTATTAAGAGGACGTGCACTGAGGTGTGAACTCTTGCTTATTTCTGTAGACTTGGATACAAAGTCATGCGCTTAGCAGTTGTTGAATATGTAATAACAATGTTTATAGCCTGTCTTAGTTACTTTCCTCTCCTTGCTGAGACAAAGTACCAGACACCCAGAGTTAAAGGGAGAAAATTTTTATTTATGTCAAGGTTTTTGGAGATTTCAGTCCATAATCAGCAGGCTCCAAACAGGGTGGCACATGGCATAGGGGCAACAGTTCGTGGCAATGGAGGATAGCAAAAGGTACAAGAGAAAGAGACAAGATTCTGTCTCTTATAATGTATGCAGGGTACCTGCCCTAGGGTTGGTGCAGCACTCACACCCCTCGTCTCACCACTGGACTATGAATCAGTCACAAACTATGGATTCATTCACCTCTGAAAAGCACACCCCCATGACTCCATGAGGCTCTTCAAGGGTATTCAGACACAAACCACAACATAACACGTATTACTGAGCACTTATTATGATCCTAGTCCTGTTCTAATTACTTTGCATGTAGAAGTTTATTTAATTCTCACACCAGCACCTATGTGTGCTCCTTTAATTTTTAAAGATTTTAATTCACACAATGGTTGTGCATAATTATGGGCTTGATATGACATTTCAATACACGTGTACCAAGGGTAATGCTCAGATCAAAATTGGCAAATCCATCAACTAAAGTATTCATCATTTCTTTGTTTGGGGAACATTCAAAATCCTCTGGACTATTTTGAAATATAAAGTTAGTTCATTTTTGTCCCCGTAGATACCCTACTATGCAATAAAATGATAGAAAATAGTGCTCTTGCATAAGATAAGATATTAACCCTGTATGGCTAATTATCCTCCCCATCCCACCCTCAACACTTCTCAGACTCTGGTTAGCACTCTTCTACACTCTGAGATCTGCTTTTTAACTTCAATATTTAAGTAAAGAGCCCACATCTCTTGTCTATACTGAGATTGTTAGCATAATTGTCTCTATTTTATGGTTAAAATGAGACATGTCACTTAAAGATAAAGCAAGGTCACATAGCTTGCCTTGCACATAGAGCAAGGACTTAGGCCAGTGTCTCAAGTAGTTTTCTCTAATCCTCAACGAATAAATATCTGTTAGAAAAATTAAGACCCAAGCACTGTGGGCTCTCATTTCCTGATTAATTGAGAGATGAAAGTACACGTGATCCACTGGACTCGGTCATAGCCTTGGATGCTACATTCTCTGTGACCAAGAAAAGGAACTATTGGCTTTGCACAAGTTTCTCCTCTCACCCAGAGAACATGGCATCTGTGGCTTTGTTTTGTTACTGAATTATAAAACTATGTAACAAGAGCCCCCTGCCACTACTGCCAGGCAGCAGCAGTCCCTGGTGCCTGCTCATCTGCTGTGAGGTGGCTACAATATCCCAGGTACTGAGAAAGACCTGCAAAAATTGCAACTGGCTTTTGTGTGCAAAGGAACATGCAGCAGAACCTCTGGGTCCTCGGGATGTGAATTTCTTCCTCAAGATTCTTCCAATAGATCATAAAGTTCTCCTGCAGTTGGCAGAAGAATGAAAGATGGAAGAGAAGTGAGCTGTGAATGATTTGAGGTTGATCTACTCAAGGGAAAGCAAAGCAGTTAGCAACTCTTCACAATTATGAAGACAGCTTAGTTAGGATATGTGCATTTCCAAAAATGACTTTTGTCCTTGAGGCTGACGCAAATGACTTAAATCCCTCCTAGAAGCTGCAGCCTTGAAGCTGGTTATAGTGGCGCTGGGGTGTCATTCCAGGAGAATTGCAAGTTTGAACCCAACTTGGGCAACTTAGCCATTTAGTGAGACCCTGCCTCAAAGTAAAACTAAAATACAAAGTGCAGAGGATGGAGCTTAGTGTGAAGGTCCTGGTTTCTCTCTCCAGTAATGGAAAAGAAAGAAAAAAGACCTGAAGTTGGGATTTCTGTAAAAAAAAAGGCCTCAATCAAGCCATGCTTGGAAGTATTTCCCAAGTGCTTCTTAGGAAGCACTCAGGGACATCTTGCTGGGAATTAAAAGATCACAAAATCTCCAATGAGGGAAAGAGCATAAACTGTGACACCAGAACAAAACACTTCGGCCTGCAGCAGTGGAGGGACCACAGCCAAGCATCCCATACTCTGAATCTGTTTTTTTGAGATTGAACACAGAAACAGCAATGACATCAATATAGCAGTGTGGTGCTAATGTGGTGAGATAGCATAAGGAAAGGGTTTCTAAACTCTAAAATATTCAATGAATTTGGGTGTACTTGTGGGTGCGTGTATGTGTGTGTGTGTGCATGTGTGTATGTTTCTAACAGCACTCCCAGTGCAATCCATGTTAGGCCATAGCTGAAAATGCGCCTCCCTCACATTTCCTCAGATGACAGGAGCCAGATTATCAAGATTCAGCATAATTCCAGACCCACCATCTGTAGTGTATCTACCAGTGGAATGGCTTCAATGTCTTCTGCTCTCATAGAGGCAAACATATTGAAAGAGCCATTCCTTTTTCAACTCTTGCTTCCTCTGTTTCTGGTCCATTAGAGAAGAAGAGAAGAACATGAACATTTACTGGTAAGGAAACACTTTTAGAATTAATTTGGATGAAAGCACCTGAGATGGTGTGATGCTGCCATCCAAGTTGCAAGTCTCTTCATTGTTTATGTGTTAGTTTCCTAAGGTTGGTGTGACGAAGTGCAAGTAGCACAACAGCTGAAACTTTCCAGGTCTATCATTTTGTAGTTCTGAAGGTGCAAGTCCAAAGGAGCCACACTCAGGTACACTCAGGGGTGCACTCCTTCTGCAGGCTCTGCGAGAGCCTCTACCCTCTGCGGTCTCCACCTCCCGAAGGCTTCTCCCTCTCCTTGCCTGTTGACCACGTTTCATCTCTAGAGTCAGAAACTGCATCAACCTGACCTTTGCTTCTTAGCCAGATCTTTTTCTCTGACTCTTTGCTCTCTTTTTCCCCACAGAGGTAGCCTTGTAATTATAGTGTAGCCACCCAGATAATCCAGGATGATCTCCTCATCTCAAGATTCTTAACTTAATCACATCTGCAAAGTGCAGAGTCCATTTTGCTCTGTAAGATAACCTATCCACACATGCCAGGGATTAGCTAGATCTCATGACTGCCACTTCATAAATGTCTACTGAGTAAACAGACACATGGATGTCTTGGAAAGCCACTGTTTACAGGGTTTTTCGTTTTGTCTTGTTTTCCATCCCATATCTCCCCTCTCCCCAAGCCAGCACTGTCACTGGACCTCAGCAATGTATTAGCCTTTGAAATAATCTCACCATGAGCTTTGCTCACCTTGTTGGGGAGGAATCCTGGGGATTCTTAGAAGTGCAATGATTCAACATACATTTTTGCAGAGTTTTTTCATTTTATTTACACCTTGGCTTGGGCATTCACCCTGGATTTCTTAAAGCAGCCCAAATTCAGGTAAACACATTACATATTTTGAATTGCTCAGTTTGAGAATGTAAGTACTGCAAAGGGCAGAAATAATAGTAACTTCCCCTTCTTGAAATCAGACTTGTGTTCAATGCTTGGGCTTAATGCACATGGGTTGCTTAATAAAAGAGAGGCTTATGTTTCCTTTAAACATATTACTATAACTATAGCCAAAGAAAAATGGTGCTGAAGAAAAGACTTTTATTACCTTTTATTTTACCCTCTAAAATCTAATTCAGAGCATGAGGAGGAATGCTCGTGCCGAGCCAAATTTCATGTTCATTAATGTAATTGGTCATTAGTGCCGTAGCCACGTCCTCCCACTCAGCAGCAGAAATGACCCTTTTCCCATATTATCATCAATAATAGCACAGTGATGGCCTGGCTGGGACTGACCAGATTGTAACTAAGCTCTCAATCCCTTGGGCAATGGGGTGATTTTTATTTACAGTGACAAGATGATCTTTACACTTGTTTCTCTTTGGACTGTACACACACAGCTCTATCCGTAAGCCGAACCACAGCCGCGTGGGTCTTTTAGCTCTGCTCTTTACTTAACTGACGAGGTGTCAGCATTAATTTCTGGACTGTTGGAAAGTTTCATCTCTCTTGCCCTAGGGATGTTTTCTTGACCTCTTCAGTCCTGTGATTGGGAATGATTTGGTCTTTTCTCATAAGCTACAAACATTTCTTTTCTTTTCCATTGCAATTATTATCTCCTGTGACATTTACAAGGACCAGTTCTGCTGTAGCTGGAGCTATAAACACACAAGGAGCTTTGGTGACCCAAAATTCTTTTCTGCTTGAACATGCCAGTTAATAACAAGGGGCTTTCAGCATGAATTTGTGATTTGAGCCTTCTGAATAAATGCCCTGCCTTTCTCCATAGGTCTCTTCAAAACTGTGTTTTGAAGATAACAATATGCAATATAATAACCATTGTTAATTTCTATCATCTTGTTTTCAAATTTTATATACTTTTTATTCTTTTTTACTATTCTCTTTAGAATAAAAAGTTTGAAAAACTTACAATCAAGCATCATTAGGTAAATAAAAAAACTGAATTTTCTGTAAACAAAACATTTAGTTGTTCAACTGCAGTCCTTGTGTAATTATTACTATTATTTTATTTTAAGTGAAAGAGGTCCACACGATGGCTGTGAAAGCATTTGCACTGGGATTGGTGCCCAAAACTCCAGGTACTGATGAGAATATCTGTGGGCTCAGAGTTAGCTATCTCAAACCACCTGAGTTCTGCCACATTTGCCAAGTCACCCCTTTCCTTCACATTTCAATTTCTTCCTGGCGAAGGAATTTTCTTTGCCTAACTGGCAACGAAACCCTAGGGTTTCTCCTAGCTGTAATGGTCTGAAAATAAATAAATAAGCACTGGCACCTTTGTACATTTGTTAAGATCTTCTTTGGGTGTACGACTTTAATGTTAACCAGTGAATAATTCAACAACAGAACCTCCTTTCTGTGTTAGTTCTGCTGACCTCCGAACTGTAGACAAGAACGAGCTGGAACCAGCAGGTGTTTGCCTTATCCACAGAGAGATCCATTCAGAGGCCCAGAGGTCTGGAAGGGCAGTAATGAAACACTTAGCTGGTCTCAAATTTGCAAAGATGTGTTCTCCAAGGTGCAATGGCTTGAGTTAACCATTAGATGACTCTACTATTCTGAGGATATTTGTCTTGAAAGTTTTGTCTTTCTGCAGAAACTTGGCTCTTCTGCAAGATAAGCACTATTTGTCAAGAGTTATATAACCCTCTGTTTTCAAGATACCACTGAATTATCTTGCCGCTGCTTTTTCCTCTTAGGTTCCCTTGAAGTTAAAATGGAATTTTCCCATAGTGTCTATAGGGACCATGCATTCAATGAGAGTTTGCTATGCTACACAGCCCCTGCTTCTGAGCTCTAATATCTGTATGTGTCCTCATATTGCCATTCCTCAGGCAATATCTGTCCTGTCCCTTATGCAAGGTCTGATGAGCTCCGCACTGCCTCCAACCTGACCCCAGGCATCTAAGAACAGAATATCCTTGACAATATGACAGACGTCATGTAATTTAACTTTTACTCTATAAAATCCTTCCTGGTGAAAAAATTCTGAATTAAGTGATGAGAGCATCGAGAATATAACACATCTCTGCTCTTTCTACTTTGGCATGAGTAAGCGGTCAATGAACATTTAATGGATGCTCTGTAACTTCCCACATACAGAGGAACAATCTCAGATAAAAGTTTGGCCATATATTGTACTGTGGGGTCCCTGAACCAGCCATGTCTGTGTAGTCGGTGACCTTCTTTTTTTTTTTTTTATTTTATTTTAAAGACAAAAGAATGGACACATATGAACCAGAAAAGCCATAAACAATACAGAAAATACAAAGTTATACAGAATATAGTAGGGAATTAAACTGGATGTTGTATTACATAGTTATCTTCACATTAGTTAACACAAAAACATTAAAGGAAATACCAAATTATAGATAAGATAGTAGGGAATTTGCACTGGATGCTGTATAATATAAAGTTATCTTCATTTCTGCTAATACAAAAACGACTGAGGAAATACAGAATTATAGAGAACATAGAAGGGAATTAGCTCTGGATG